>PVKS010016133.1:0-44565 GCA_004027875.1 Aplodontia rufa
TCCAGCCCCCTGCTCTTCCTTCTTAAAAGTGGAAGCCAGGCAACCCAGAATTGTAAATAATATGAAAAGATGTTTGAGTACCTGAGATTTGTGCTTATTTCCAGCAAAATTAAACCAAATTTCTCAAATAAATGTAGGAAAACTCCTTTTCCTCCAATCCATGATAGAGATCCATTATACAACAGAGATAGAAACTCAGTTTCTAAATTTCTCATATAGCAAGTGAACATTACCTTAATGGGAATAAATTTTATTTTATTTTCAGATCTTTTGAAATGCTATTAGTATTTTTCATTTTGGTAATATAAAATATATCTTTGCAATGGTCTACATATGGATTTAGTTATAGTAAACATGACTTTGAATTTAGGTATATGCATATACTTAAAAATTATATATATATATATAATTTTTACCTGAGGACGTGATCACAATCTCAATGAAAAGCAGCAGATTATCGACTCTTCTACCTTTGAACCAGTGGCTTAAGAGAAAAACGGCAAATTTTTCATGAGAATGAATCAGTGATCTGTCACTTGACATAACAATTAAGTGCGTCCATGATCTGCCAAGTTTGTAGCATATTTCACACAATAATGTTTTTAAATCTTACGTTCAAATATGTGTACCAATGAATCAGTACTGATCAGATGTCTTTAAGCCTCCTGGAACTCCACTGGATGGATACGATGGTGGGTAAGCTCTTGCTATGTCCATTCCACTGAGCCTCCAGGTCATCTTTTTAATGTGTCTGTGGCACGCTGGGGTTGGGATGCTGCTTGTAGCCAGGGAGGAGTTTTGGGCTTTGAGGTGCTAAATGATCTGTGCAGGAACCAATCTCCCATTTGACTGGCGTGTCAACCGTTACTCTGCAACACGGAGGCAGATTGTTCCATATATCAGGTCTCGAGGAGTCATCCTAGGGCACCTCTGGGAGTGCTTGATTATATGAGTAGTTACTCCAATTGCTGATGGCCGCAGCTGCTCTGGGCATTCTAGGGAGAATGTTAGGAATTAATCCTGTAGCTCAAATTCAGTGGATTAAACTGAATTGCTCTAAATGAATCTCAGAAGGTTTAAAAGAAAATTAAAAAAACACCAGAAAGGAAAAGAGAAAACCTTTCTGGGAAAATTCCCTACCTGGCCTGTCAGCAAGGTGTTGAAATTTTTTAAAATTTGTCCCTTATCAGCTCTGTAGTTGTAGTCTGCGAGCTTTGGTGGACATGTTTTCATGTCTTCTTTTAAAAACAAAATAAATTCTGTCCCCTCTGGCCACTGTTAACTTCCACCGAGAGACTATAGAAGTGCTAGGAGCTACAGATGCTTTTTTTAATGTGTGCTGATTGAAATCCCAGAGAAGTGCTAACAGTTATTTTATGAAGCTTTTGTTGATGCCATGTGTCCCCACGAATGCACAGTTCATGTTATGAACAAGGACCAGTGCCTGATTTTGATTCATAGCAAATCTATACCATGAAAAAAAGCCCTGGAAAACACATTGAGGGTTGATGTAGAGCCACGCACCCTCACATATGGTCGTCCATCCATTACTAGTCAGGGTACCGAAGCACGGTACTCATGCTAAGATAGGCAGTTCAGCAGAGAAGATGAAAAAGATATTGTCTTACGTTTTATAGTTTGTAGATCATCTCTGGTTAAAATTATGCGCATTCCTGAAGCCCATTGTTTGTAAGCAAGTATATTGAATTAGTATTGTTCTCTATGAAAAGAGCGTGCTTTAAAAAAAGCTGCCAGATCAAAATCAAATGAATGAAACTCCTGGAAATTGATCCAAGATTTTTTGTACTTTGTTAACCACACATTAATTAAAATGTCACCACTCTAAAAAAAAAAAATAAAAACTGCCAGAACAGAAGAAAGTGGGGCTTTTAGCTTTTTAAAAAAAATGAATGTGTATACAAATGAACCTTCTCCATTACAGCAAATCTTCAGGATTTAGATGTAAGTTTTAAGTCCCTTGATATAAAGTCTTTTGACTTAGATGTACATAATATTTGATTATGTTGGAGTGTAATTACAATGAGCTGGATCCCTATGATTATGCAGAAGCCACCACTAGCGGTTTTCCACTTCTATGTTGCATGTTTCTTATTCTCTACATAATGAAATTGGTCTTTTGTGATGAGTTAGGCATCAGCCACGACACTGAAGATGTTCATGCTGCTCACTAGCGTGCCTTTTTGTGGTTTGAAAACACCTGCTTTTTGGACATGGACATTATAGTTTCCACTACAGATGGGGATTCAGATTCCTTGTAAACATTGGATCTCAAAACAACTCTCTGAGTTTTTCAGAAATACATTATTTTATGCATATTTTTTCTTTTGCTATCACTATGCACTCAAAAATTCAAGACCAAATCTTTATGGAAAATGTTCTGGAGTTTCTTATCTTTAACAGTAAGTCTTTAGCCATAATTTTAAAGAAATATTATCCACTTGAGTATACAGAATCTCTGACCTTTTCAAGGGTTCTGTTTCTAAGTAAGATTATGATCACATATCTCTTAACTTGGAACTTTTGTTTTGTCAAAGCATTCTGGTCTTATTTGATTTTTATAAGCTTTTCATTATTCTAAGCATACTGTCTATGTATTTTCCAAATTTTTATTGCTGATTAAGGATGATTTTTGTATCATGAAACAATGAACTTGATAATATCTTGCAAGTGTTGCAATAATTTTCATTTTTCTTCAAGATTAAATAATTTGATAACAATTATTATATACCAGAATGCAAGTGAGAATTATGATAATGAAAAAGGATTGACAAGATTTTCTAGCTTAGGACCCACGGTATGGAGGGGACAGAGAAGAACTCACAAGAGTAACTTATACGATTTGAGAAAAATAATAAAAGAGAACTAAGAACAATGCAGTAGGAGGTAAGGAGAGGAAGTGATTTACTCTGCAGGGATTGGGGGAAGTTTTGCAGAAATAATTCCTTTCAATGAACTCTACAATAGTGCACAGATGGGGAGGAAGAGGTATCAAGAAAAAGGAATAATATGCACAAAATCAAAGCATATGGACAGTGGCAAATCTTATGGTAATGTGATTCAACCATGGGAGTGAAAAGGGGAGAGAGAGAGAAGGAGATAGAGAGAGACAGTGTGTGTGTGTGTGTGTGTGTGTGTGTGTGTGTTGTGGTGTAGGAAGGAGGTCATGGCTGTGATATTAAGGTTACAACAAACATAGAAAGCAGAGATTCTCCCTCTCTTTCCCCCAGTGAGCCATATAGCATTCACATAAAATTGAATGGAGTCATATGCATACAGTTTAAGCCATGATAGAATGAACACTGCTATATCCCAGCAATCCCCAATTTTCCTCTCCTAGTTTTTTTCCTTCTCTCTCTTCCAGAGCCAGTCAGAAAGGAAAAATTCTGATTAATCATTCCCTTGCTTTCCTTTTTAATTTTTGTCTCTTGAGTGCATCCTCCTAAACAATAGTGTTGTTTGCATTTTTGAACTTCTATAAATATAATTTCTGTATGTTAGTCTTATACTACTTATGTACCTTTTATCATTCATTATTTTTGATTGATCAATAATAATTGGTCAATACACAGGGTACAATATGGTATTTTGAAATAGGTCCACATTGTGAAATGATTAAATTAAGCTAATTAACTTGCTTATTACTTTGGTTGCCTGTCATTTTTTATTTTATTTTTGGTTGCGTGACATTTGACATCTGTTCTCCTAGTTATTTTGAAATATACAATATGCAATTGCTTACTCTTTTCACCTGCTATGCAATAGATCTCATAATCTATTACTATTGTCTGTCTGAAACTTTGTACCATTTGAAAGGAAAATAGTCATAGTAGGAATTAAAAGAAGGAAGCATCTGGGGCATTATTTAGGATGTGACATACACAGCCATGGATATGTGGAGATGAACACAAGCTTAGAGTTCAGTGAATGGCTACCTTCATTCATGTTACCTTTAACTAGAGGGATATAGTTAGCTTTGAGACCACTAAATTAGAAGATCATCCATGCAGGTGAAATATGGGTCTACAGTGGTTTGTGCAAGACTTTATATATTAATCTAGATGTAACCAATTCATAGAAAATAACTAAAGCTATAGGAGCTATAGGAAATTACTTAGGAGATATTGTCAGCCCTCTGAATCCATGAATTGTGTATCCACGGAGTTATCCAACCATTTATAGAGAATATTTTTAAAGAATTGCACCTGTACCAAACATGGACAGACTTTTTTTTCTGAACAATATAACAACTATTTATATAGCACTTAGGTTGTATTAGGTATTATAAGTAATCTAGAGATGATTTAAAGTACATGGGAGAATGTGAGTAATTTATATGCAAATACTTTGCCATTTTACAGTATGGGGGACTTGAGCATCCTCAATTTGGTATATTCTGAGAATATCCAAGGACCAATCCTCTAAGGATTCCGAGGCACAACAGTATTGAGTCTTGTGATGCCTACTTGCATGAGAACAGGGAGAGTGCTTATCGCACTTTCTGTGTTGTCATTAGTATTTTGCAAAACACATGATACATAGTTCCTGCTGTGTACCTCAATAAAAGACATTCAATAAATGGGTACCTTGAGCTATTATTTAAGAATGTGAGAAAGAGGTAGGTGCTAGAATAGAAAATGAGTACATTAAAATTTGGGGAGAAAACCAGTGGTGTGATGTTAATGAAGGCCTACACAACACACACACACACACACACACACATATTTTTAAGAGAGAGGGACACTGAGAGAAAGAGAAAGAGAACCAATTTTATTTAGTTTCTCATACAGCCTTTGTTGCTCCAACACTTTGCTGTGTACATGGTGCTGGGGTTTGAACCCCTGTGCCTACACATGCTAGGCAAGTGCCATAACTGCAAACCCACGGCTCCAGCCCCAATGAAGACCCTTTTTAACTGGGTTGGGGATACAGTGGGGGAGTAGTTTCAGAGTACTTCAGTCTGACTTCAGTTGTGCAGTGATGAGGATGTAGACATGGAAGGACAGACAATGTGACATTATGGACAAGAAATAGTGTTATACCTGCTTCCTGAGGATGAGTGTCTACTGGTGGATTAATCCAGTTCTGTTTAGGTTAGTACAAGCAAAGAGATTAACTGATGGCACAGGAATTGTCTGAAAGCATGGCTTAGGAACTGGACAGAAAATTAATAATAGAATGAAAGGGGTAGATGCTAAGCAACAATGAAATCAAACAAACGAAAACTGAAGGAGCAAACCACGACTTGGACAGGGAAAGTACTCACGAAGAGTTTGTTAGCAGCTTGCCATTTTAAGGGGCCACTGCAAAACTTTAAAGGGAATATTTTAAGTCATTTTTAATGAGCCTTGACCTCTGTTTGATTAAGGTAGCAGTTGGTTCAAGTAAAGGTAGTTTTTAAATTAGAAGACATTTGAATATCATTATTGGTTAAGGGTAATGTTTTTGGTAAGCATGAAACAGTTCCCTAAATCCATTAGAGAGAGTATGGCCCTATTGGCACCTTGATTTCAGATGCCCAGCCTCCAGAACAGAGAGAATAAACTTAGGTGGCTTAAAGTTCCCTGTTTTGTGGCACTTTTTTTATAGCAGCTCTAGAAAACCGATACAGATACCATTGGTTCCTTTAAATAACTAAGGGCTAAAAGCCCCTTGATCCATTGCAGGGTTCTCAAATGTCCATTTAGAAATTCAGAGGAGAAGTAAAAACAGAACTGGGAAGAGCACTGAGGATCAGGGAAAGATAATCACAGCCTGCTACAGGATCTTCACCTGATCCTTAAAGACTTACTGACTGTGGGAGGTGAAAAAGATTATTTGAGCTGGAATGTAGACTTGTGCATGTTGCAGTTCGATTTTGTGGATTTGGAGACCAGGCCTGGGCAAACTGTCAAGGTTGAGCAATTCTGGTATGAACAGAGGTAGACCTTGGCTGATCAATGGCAACTGGTTGGAGAAATGATTTCTTGAATGGGGTGCTGTAATTGTTTCCCAGGGTTGTCCTAATAAAACACCACAGTCTAGGTTGCTTAAGAAACAGAAACTGACCTTCTCATTGTACTGGAGCCACATGTCTGAGGTCAAGGTGTCAGTAGGGTTGGTTTCCTCTGGGGCCTTTCTCCTGGGCTGGCATGTGGCTACTCTCTCTTTACATGATCTTCCTGTTTTGCACAGGCGCTCTGGAGTCTCTGTGCATCCAAGTTTCCTTTCTTTATATGGAGATCACACAGATTGGATTGGGGCCCATTCTGATGGACTTGTTTTAATTTAATCCCCTCTTTATAGATCCTCCTTCCAAATATAGTCTCATATTTTGAGGTATTAAATAGTAGGGCTTCAATATAATTTTGCAGGGACATAATTTATCCCATAGCAGGTACCTAGGAAGGGTAAATGTTCAAGGTAATGGAGACGTGTTTCTGGGTTCTATAATTGGGAAAAATTAAAATATTAAATGGAATAACATCATAGAACTATAGTGGGTGGCTCAGTGGAAGAGTGCTTGCTTGGCATGTGGGAGGACCTGGGTTTGATCTCCAGCACTACATACACAACTAAGAGATAAAAAAAAAAAAAAAACTAGATGAAAAAATAAAACTAAAAAATTTAACTATCACTTTCTCTGTGTTTAAAAAAAGCATTATAAGAATTTTAAAAACTGCTGCTTATTGAGGATATCAATTGATATGTCTCATAGGTAAGACAGTGTTCCTGAGTTGACCCTCAGCGTTGAAAGATCCAGCCCTGAATCATCCATAGGAGCTAATCCTCTCACACATTGTCTCATAAATGAACAGCAGTGGAAGCTGTGAAATAAGATCAGAGCTACTGATATTTATTTCAGAGAGAAATTAATTTCTTTATGACATTTTCTGGGCTTTACTCTTTACTCTGATTTCTTGTCAGAATTGCTTTGTTCATCCACACAAATGCTCAGTAAGAACAATGCAGGATGTCGCATTCCTCGGCCCTATCTGGAGATACAGCAGTGTGCACCGTGTCTGCCCATAAAGAAGAGACACTAATAAAGCTCACGGGTTGCAGAATAATTTAGACCAAGCGCCGGCCTGAGGGTAGTGAAATGCCAGTTGTCTTGCTTTCTTATGTTAAATACATGAAGCGTGACTTCTCCCTGACCTTCCTTCACCACTGCTGAGAAACTCAAAGACCGTTTCCGGAACAAAACATTAGCCTGATAGGAAATACAGTCCCTTATTGATTGTCCCACCAACATTAGGCCAGAATAGAATAAATGTCACCCCGGGGCATCGGCGGCAGCACAGATGTCTAGACACTGCAGGTAGAGAAGGCAGGAGTCCTTTCCTGAAGAGTGATACCGGTCCATGGTTACTGAGTGTGTCAGGCACTGTTTTTAAGTGCTTTACAACTATGAATTTTTATTTATAGACAGGTATGTCTTGCTTCTAATGATAAAGAGGGAATGGAATTAGAGATAGGCTAAGTAAGTTGCCCCAAGTTACACACCTAGTAAATGGTAAATGTGGGATTTGAACCCAGGCAATCTAAGACTAGAGTCTATACTTTTCAGCCACCTGCCACATTCTCTTTCTTAAAAGATAGGCTAAAATATTTCATGTTATCACAGTAAAACAAACGTGGGGGCCTCAAGTCCAAAGATGAAGAAGAATCAGAGGTGTCAAGTTTAGAACAATCCGCTGAATTTGAAATTTGGACTTTTAACTTCAGAAAAATCTTGTCAAAGAGTACAGGGAACTCTCTACAGGAAATAAGGTCATTAAAAAATAATCAGAGTTGGAGGCTGGAGCAGTGGCTCCATGGTACAGTGCTTGACTGACAAGCACAAAGACCCTTGTTCAAACCACAGTACCACATATGCAATTAAGTGTCAGAAAAACAAAAAATACTGAAAAAATAAGTAAAATTAATTCTCTCTCTCTTAAAAAGAAAAAATAAGAGTTCTCCTCTCACTGTCTCATCAATCGGAGGAGACATGCTCAGACTGTGGAAGGATTAAAACCTGACTGTGATGGCAAATGGAGCTGTCTAGATGGAGGTAGAGTCAGAGGGATGTGAGATCTGAGTCAGTACCTTGGTGGGACACTTGCTTTTCAAAGTTTTCCAAAGCCTGGTCATAGTCCTCGAGGCTGACAAGACGTCAAAGGTTCAGAAATGTACCATCCCGATGGAAGATTGTCCCCTTCATCACACAGATGAACTCAACCTACCCAGAAGTCGGCACAGTTGCTTGACATGACCTCCAGGCCTGGAGGATTCTGACTTCTGTTAGAAGCAGCTAATGATGGCCTCCACCAGTCACTGAGCTGGGTCTATCTGAAACATCCTAGGTAACTAACTTCCAGATCCCTCTTGTTTTGGTTGCTTTTTTCCCAGCTCTGGCTCTCACACTTTCTGACCCAACATCCCTCTTCCTGCTCTCGCCTCCTGACCTGGACCTCCATTCATCACTGGCATCTCAGCGCACACAGTCACACTGTCAGCCTCCATGGAATGGCAGTATACCTCGTCACTGAAGCAATTAACTTTATAACCGACTCTGACAATGCTTCCGACACCGTGTCCGCCCTCCACCCTCGCATGACAGAGCACTGAGTGGTTACAGGAACTTTTATTTTATAGCAGATTTTTAGGTGGTCTTGTAGTTAATTATCTCAGGGTAACAGAAGTGTTCAGTACTCTGGTAATAAATATGAAAATTACCTCATGGGGGTTTAATCACAACAAGCTACGGTGTTTTCTTTCTAATCAGCTATTTATCAGGTGAAAGAATATTTAATTTTCAAATAAAAATCTGTTTATTTTATTCATTTAATCATAGAAAATTGGGGGCTGGGATGTAGCTCAGTGGCAAAGCGCTTGCATAGCATTCGGAATGTCCTGGGTTTGACCCCCAGTTCCAAAAAATAATAACAATCATAGAAAATTGGGCTCTAATTTCCACTAGAATATTTCTTATAGGAAAGATTTCCTTTAAAAAGTGGAGTTAAGTTTCCTACAGGTTCCTTTTTGTAACTTCTTTTACTGTTCAAAGTCAAGTTCTATTTTTCCTGTCCTTTTTTCCCCAGAAACAAAACTTCTAAAGGTTGTTTTGCTCTGGTTAGTGTCTGGTACCATGGAGCATAGGAGACACACTCTTCCGGTGTTTCTTTCATTTTACAGCACCTTCTGCATCATAAAATCAATGAAGTGCTTGTTTGTTTCAGTCTGAAACACAGATGCCCCTGGACTTTGAATGGGTGTTGGTTTGTAACGTCATAAAGTTGAAAAATCAATAGGTCAAACCAGTGTCTGCTGTGCATGATGTTGCCCTGCCTGCTTAGTAAGAATGCCTCTTAAACGTTCTCCAATCCTTCTTTACTGAAACGGAAGAAATCTGGCAAATATTTATTAAGTGATGAACAAGTGCAAGGGACTTTGGTGCCCTTTGAACCTTATAGAAAGAGAACATTTTTATCTTTTCTCTACCCTTCTATGCCTCAGAAGACACAATTAGAAAACCTATTAGTCATTCTATAAACCTTGGCTGGTTAATATCTAATTAGAAATAATTGAAGAAAGAAAAATTTTGGTTGTTAATATACTTAAGAGAATCCTGAAAAGAACATTGGCTGATTTTGTTAATAATATGTTTTTAAAAATACTCCACTAACTATGAAACAGGGTGGTGTTCTTATTCCTGAAAGCAAAGAAACACAGGAAGATGTCGAGTGCCCAAGTGTGAGCTGGACTTCCTGTTTCTGAGTGACAAGAAGACCCTCATTGTTTTTGCCACTGTACTCTTTTTTTTTCATTTTTCTTTTTTTTTATTTTTGAACAACCTTACAAGATTTTAACAAAATAATATAAAATGTGTATATATTCTGGATATTGCAATCATCCCCAGGAGTGCCCCCCCTAATTACCCTCCCTTATCCCTCCCTTCCCCTTTCCACTATAACTGTACTCTTAACCAAGCTGGATCTCTTGTACATGGTCCACCTGACCCCCATGGAATTTAGCCTACCTTGGTTGTTTTTGTTAACTTCTTGCCATCTAGAACGCTTCTCCCAAACAATGGGACAAAGGATTACCAAACACTTATTTCAGAGCCTCCTTACAGCTTCTCTCCTGTGTCTCTTTGTCTCCCCTACAATCTTTTTGCTTAATATAAACATTCCAGTACGATCCTTTCCTCCCAATTATTCCTCGTCCCTACACACCAGTCTTCATAAGTTTCAAGTTGTATCTCACTAGACAACTTTTCAAAAGCAGAATCTGCAGGTGGCATGGATTTGTTTCCTACCACACTAAGCTGATGGTAGCTTTGAAGTCATTTTTCAGATCTCTAGAATTGTTTAAACCTTACCTGACACCACTAGCTTGCAATTAGAGAAGAAAAGGACAAAAAGGTATGTCCAAGAATGGCTCTGAGATGGAGTAGTTATTTGGTGATGATATCCAGTTCTCCATGTTGTGCTGGTGGTGATTCAGTCTGCAATTTTTATAAGCCAATATTTATTGTATTTTTAAAATAATGTGATTTGGAGCAAAATTATTTGTCTGTCACATCATCTCAATCAGTGGAAGATAATGCTAAAAATTAGTATAAATAGCCAAAGTTTAATGGTTTACTAAAAGAAGCTGTTTAATATGCTTTAAATCATTTGCAGTTAGTGAGGGTTCAGTGTTAATCGTATCAAACTGAAAAGAAAGCAGCGTTTCCATCTGATTTTTGCTTGACTGAATATTTTAATGAAAAATTTCGTTGTTATCACTAGTGGAATTTGGGCAAAAATAGTAAGCTATATATAGTTATAGTTATTAACATGCAACATAATACTGTACTCTTGCTATTAATTTATCTTTATGGTTACAAATGACTGGAAAAAATAAAAATTTGGTTTATTAGTTGTATTTGAAATTTTTAGAAAATAGAGTCATGGAACATCATAGAAAATTCACACATTAGATCTTACCATTGTCCTAAAATTTGTATCAGACAAGTATATTTTAAACACCTCATATTTTAATTCCAATTGGAGTGTACGCACAGCAATTTGAAAGACACACTGAAGACAGAGTTGCAGGAACAAAAGATAAATTTTCAAAATACCAACATTTCCATCACTACTTTTTAATACTTACTGGTTCTTCAAAGTCTGTTGAACTCTGAGCTAACTCACACTATCTCACTCTCTTTTCTGATTAAAATACATTTGGACACAAGAACAGGCACAAATTTACAAATGTGCATATGCTTTTAATCCATGAATCTTCAGATTTTGAATGTCATTGGTAGAGAGTTTATCAATGATAGTTAACTACAAATAACTCAGAGAATGAATCATGGTTTTGAAAAATATTTAAAGAGAGATGCAAATTTATACTGACAATTGATGAAACACTATTTTGATAATTTTTATTTCTTAAAATAATTGTGTTGAGAATTAATTCATTCTTAAAGCTTATTTAAAGTTAAATTTTATTTCTAGTTTTCAAGTAATGGGAACAAAATATACTTCTTTTTGAACAAAGAAAATATATTTAATAACTATCTTTAAGAGAGTATTGAAAATATATTTTTATTTTTAATTGGCACAAAATAAACATGGATATTTATGGGGCACATAATTCATACATATATACAAAGTATAATGATCAAATCATGGTAACTGGCAAATCCATTGCTGCAAATGTTTATCATTTCTTTGTGCTGAGAACATTCAAAATCCTCTCTACCAGCTATTTTGAAATATACAGCTAATCATCTTCTACCTGTTATCCTACTGTGCTATAGAACACTACAGATTACTCCTCTTACTCCTCTGTGCCTGTCAACTGTCCCCTCTCCATTCTTCTCCCCAACTCCTTTTCCAGGCATTGGTAACCACTGTTCTACTCTGAGAGGAGAGGATAAACCTTTATTCACAATTACTGAATCTTGACATTTAAGTGGGAATTATTTTGGAGAATTGAAAACATTTTTTCAAATGAGGCAAATGGCAAAAACAGTTTCACTTCATGCTTTTATTTTGTTAGTGTTTTTATTGTGTTAGTAGAGATATTTACATAGAAAAGATGCACAAATTATTTGTGGCATTACTGCATATAAAAGTCTGAGTAGCCGTCACATATCCAGTGAAATAAGCAGACATTTTAGAATCCTTACCAAAGTGTTGATATTTTCTTGATAGGCTTAAATCATTTTAGGTGTAGAAGTTTTGTTCTTTCTTAGAAGGGTGAGCACTTTATAAGTAAGAATAAGTCCAGTCTGTTACTTGCTGAATCTTTGGCCTCTGTAACCATAGGACCTAATAATTAGGATGTGAGGATTGAGACTCAGGTCCTTTAGTGGTGATGCGCTCTGGTTAAGAGGGACGATGGAAGACTGGAGCCATCTCAACAGTGATTTGCTGTTCTGAATACTGTATATACTTGGCTTTGAAATACCTGTTCAATGAGAGCTCTGAACCCATATTCAAAATTCCACCCACCATGACCTGGGCTTATTAGCACTGACTTCTCAGAGTGCAGAGACCAGAGCAGTAAGCTGAATTAGCATTCTCTCTGCTACAAATATTCTTCCTTCTTTTTCAACATGTTTTATCATTTCAGCAATGGAATGTTAGAGGCAATGGAGTGGTGAAAATACTGTGAAATTCTGTGTTTTGTAACTTATGTAAGCCTTCATATTTTACAATTTTAAAGCACTCTTGATTCAGCGTATGGCAAAGTCATGTAATTACTGATAAAAAGAGCTCTTGGCTTTTGTCAAAGCCATACAGCAATTTTATTTTTTCTTTGTTTTATTAGCAATTGGAAAATTTTAAGTTGAACAGTAGCATAGTAACACGTCTTAAGTTATGGTTCAAAACAGAACCCTGGTGCTCACATGGAAGAGGATATGTGCTTTGGGAGAGATGATTCTAATAAGACTCATTAGGAGACCATTGCACTGGTATAGTCCAGACGTAATTAGCATCTGGACAAGAGCAGGAGATTTCAGAATGGAGCCAAGATATGGGGAGGCATTAGGGAGATAGAATTTAGAAGAAATGAAAGCTGTTGGTTTTAACCTCAACATTAACATTATAATCTCTTCTACTTTAAATTAATTCTAGGCTGGAACTCATGGGTCTGGAATATAATGGTGGCTGTCTTCCTTTAAATCTTCCCAAGTGTCCTCCCACCCCCATGAAAACAAAAGCCAGAAACGAAGGAAAACAATTGTAGCCACATCTGACTGATATGTCCAGCATTACTTGGAGGCAGAGAACACCATAATCACTTGGAAAAATAAGAATGAGCTCCATGTTTGAGCACAGCAGTTGCTACGGCCAACTGGTGGGTGTGGAGAACTGGGGAGGGATGCATGAGATGAAGATGTTGCAGAGGAAGGGTAGACAGACAAACTCAGAAAGATACAGTTTGATAATAGATGCTGAAGTATATAACACATTTGCTGGACTCTAGATTACAACATTAACTGTAGGAAAGGAGGCTGAAAATAAGTCACAATCTCTAAGAACATTGTTCTTGGAGTGAAATAGAGAAGTGGAGGTGCCCCTGGAGAAGTGGCTGTGAAGGGCTATAAAGAAGGGCATGATTAAATTCCTTGCAGAACAGTTGAGTAACATGACAACGCAACCCCTCCCCCTCCCACTATGGCCTCCACTACAGCCTCCACTATGGCCCTGACAGTGACCACCCATGAAAGAAATGGAACCCCATCACACTGACCAATGAGAGTCCTCTTTTGCACCTGCAATGCTGTCCTCCGAATGCCTAGTAGGAAACCCCCCCACAAATTCCATTCAAAACTAATGTCATAAAAATCCTACAAGTGCAGGGCGGCTGGAGCAGTGGCTTGGCGGTTATGGTGCTTGCCTGGCATGTGCAAGTATGCAAGTTCTAACCCCAGCACCACATACACAACAAAGTGTAGGAGGAACCAAAGCCACATGAAAAATTAAATAAAATCGTTTCTCTTTCTCTCTCTCACTGTCCCTCTTTCTTTAAAAAAAATCCTACAAGTGGAATAAAAATATTTTAACTGATGAAAATTCTCCTAAAATAATGAAGCAGAAGAAAGATGTAACAAAAACACTCCAAACTGAGTTAAACATCCTCATATAAGCATTTAGAGAGAGGAAAGATACTTTCAATCAGTTATTCATAGACTAAAAGGATGAAACAACAACAAAAAAGAGGAAGTAAAATTATTTGAATAAGGCAAAGAAAAGATGGTATATAGAATATCAGAAAAATAATGTAAAGGTAAATTACAAAGTGATCATTGTGGAGCAAATTTAATAATAATTATTAAGGGACATTAAAGAAGAAAAATCAAGAGGATGAATGCAACACAAAGAACAGTTAAAAATATTTGAAATCTAAGAAGTTAATTAAGACCCACTATATGCATAATTAGAACTCCTGAAAATAAAAGAACATGACAATAAAATAGAACTGACCTCTAAAACTAAAATTCAAGAAAAAAACAAAACAAAACAAAACAGGAAACTTGAATATTTTTGGATTTACCCTATAGTTACCTAGAAAACTGAGCCAGAACAATCAAGCAGACAATACATCCCTGTAAAATTATGAAGCTTTAAAAATAAAGATAGTAGTTGTTAGGTTCGCCAAACTAAAAGACCAGTTTACAATGGCAAGAGAATTACAGGCTGCAGATTTCTCAAAACAAACATCGAAAGCAAGGCTATAATGCAGCAGAGTGTTCAGGAAAACTAAAGGAAAAAAGTGCTAAGCAAGGGTTATGTATCAAATAAACTATATGGGTTCTTTCTATGAGGGAATTAGTTCCTGAATTCCTCTACAATCCAAAAAAGTTATTAGGCATCTGTGTATTTTATTTAATTTATTCCTATCCCTTATGTGTGACAGGTGCATACAGTTGGGACTATCATATGACAGCAAGAATCAATTCTTGATACTCGTGCTGCTATTACAAGTATATACTTTATATATACTTGTATATATATTTATATATAATTAATTTATATATAATTTTGAATTATTAGATATTCTAATAAAATTATAGTTTTTTTCAAAAGAGAGAGGGACAGTGAGAGAGAGAGAATCAATTTTATTTTGTTTTTCATGTGGCTTTTGTTGCTCTGAGACTTTGCTGTGGACGTGGTGCTGGGGTTTGAACTCTTGTACTCGTGCACACCAGGCAAGCGCTGTAACTGCTGAGCCACCGCTCTCCAGCCGGATAAAATTATAGTTCTGCAAAATTGAACTACTTATAAAAATTTCAGTGTTAACTCTACGTAAATTAAAATGCTACATTAACTAAGAGATAAAATATTCTAAGAGCTTTGAAACAAATGTCTTCTGTTCTCAAGTGAAAAGTCTATTAAAGCAAATTTAAATATTCATGACATTTTCTTGGCAAGACATGCATTATTATTCACTCAATAACGGACATCAATTTTTTTATGAGTAGGCTTTGAAGATCTCTTTGGTACTATTCTGCATTTAAAGAGAAAGAACGTAAGCTTATGATAAGTCTTTGACGGCTGCTTTCTTAGATATGGTGGCCCTGGGAATAACGTGAGATGGGTTTTCATGGAACCTACTTTACGTTCTTAAAATTCTTCCAATTTTTTTCTGTAAAGCTATTTGACACAATTCTTAGAGGCCCTGGTTTAGAGACTATTCTCTTTAAATTACAACTTCCCTAAGCACTTTTCAAGTGTTAACTCTGTGCTCACAGAAGCACTCAGCAGTATTATTATTTGACTTTCATTTTATATATAAGAATACTTATGCCCAAGAACACATCTAGTAAATGGTGAAAATGGGATTTGTGCACAAGTATTCTGCTTTCAAAATCTGTGTTCTTCAAATAAATCAAGATGTAGACTTAGAATTATTTTATATTCTTTTCAAAAGTAGATTAGTGCTACTTTTATGATTTAGGGTGCCTTATACAAATCCATGGTTTTTTCCTTGCATATAGTACACAATAAGCGATAGGAGTAAACTACACAATTCTAGTTCTCATGTTAGATGACCTGACAAAATTCACAGGCGACAAAACATAAATCACTGGTTGTTCAGTGGTGAAAAAACTGGCAATGAGAGGCAGGTGGGAAAGTCTGCCTAGAATCAGAGTTGAAATTGTAAATGGATGCCAGAGATAGGGGTTAGAATTCAGTTTATTTTTTAAGACAGATGATATTAAAACATTTAATTTATCATGGCCAACACTAAGACAAACTAGACAGAAATTCTAAATTTTGATGCAGAGAATAGAAGTTCTGGACGTTAGTCTGAGCTGTTCAGTTGGACATGAATCCAGATAATCCAGAGGAATGTTAAAGCTCTCAAAGTTCTATGGGCTGTTTTCCACCGGATGGTTCATCCGGATATATTTCTTCTTTTACCCAACTCTAACTTAAAGGAAACACTTATTTATAAGTTAAACACCTTGAAAGAGTAAATGTTGACAGTTACAGTTTTTGACCTTAGAAGGCATTTATTCTTTTTCAATAAACGGATAGAGAATTTGTAGATGTTTAAACAAAATTTGGTCTCTTACAAGTAAAGCTGAAATACAGAGTGTAGGAAATCTTTTAGGGAATCTTTCAAAGTTCATATTTTATACCTTATATTATTTCTGAAGCATTTGGAACATTTTATAAATACTCCCATGTGCATTCTCGTGAAAATTGGTTTCATTTTTTACAAGGGAAGAAGACATTGATCAAAATAAGTATAGATTGTGAGTTATAAGGATTGGTTTTATGTTTTTGTTCTGGAAACAAATAACTACATGACTAAAAAAAAAAACAAAAACCTTATGACTTATATGTAAAATGAAGAGTAGCATCCTGCCTGCTTTATCATGGCTTTGATTTTTCTTCTTTCACACATTATTTTGTGGAAATAAATCCCTCTGTAAACTCTGTTTTACATTTATATCAGTTTTTAAAATTTCTACCGTGCTTTCTTCTACCTTGAACTTATTTCTTTCATTTCTTATTTCCAAATTTGCAGAATTGTATTATTAACATTTTGTTTTTGATTTTCAGCGTTGTGTATTGCAGTTTTATTCTCATTAATTTAGATCTTTGTTATTTCAGTTTTCTGCTGAATACTTCTGGTTCAAGGGAATTGTCTCTGAATGAACTGAATTTCAAGATGGAAAAATATGAAAATTAGTTATAAAATACTTGTCATTATCTTACCCATAGTTATATTAACAGATAGGTTATAGAAAAAATAATAGTGAGACCGCTGGTGTAAAACAAGAATAAGTGAGATTTATTAATGTGAAGATCTAAGTCTAGGGACGGTGGGTGGCATAAAATCAGAAGAGGAGAAAGCTGACGTTGGGTCTAACATGAGCTATGTGATGGACAGAAACAAGACAAAAAGCAAAAATTAAATGAAAGGACAGCACAAGGGAGTTTTAAGAGTTATAAATCATACTTTTCAATCGATAGAAATCGCTCTTGGGAACATATCTGATTGCTTTACAAAGTAATCATAATGCTGCTTCATCTTCTCTTATGAAATACCTTGAATGACGGAGTCTAAGTAAACTATGTGATTTTGTTTTCACAGAGTAGACCTCAAGATTTTAAAATAGGTACATTTACTGGTTCCCATAACCAGTATGCAATCAGCCAATAAAAAGTCAAGCCTGTGTGCAGTTATTCCTGCAATGATTAGAAAGTCTGGCTGCTCTGATGCTGTGGTAAGACAATGTATTTAAGATAGATACACAAAGGACCAAAAGAGATTTATAACAGTAAACCTTTAAGTATGTACGTCAGGATTTAACCTTTGTCTCTTTGGAAATAAGTAAGCAATTTCCATAATCCTTATTTAAAGTTAATAGGCATTTACACATTTGTAGAAGAGCAGAAGTATGACAGATACATTTGTTGATTAAAAGGTAAAGAAAGTCGTGCATTAGAATCTTTTTTTTTTAATTAAAGAGAGTGCCGTTCAATGTGGGATTTTGTTTGTTCAATGAGTGAATCCATGATTGGTTGGCATTAGGATTAAAGTTGAGATTGATAGTTTAGTATTACTTTCTACCAATAACCTCGAAAATATATATACATTTATATATTTATTGATATGTACATAAATATGTATATATTTTTAAAGAGAGAGGGACAGTGAGAGAGAGAAAGAGAGAAACAAATTTTATTTAGTTTTTCATGTGGCTGATGTTGCTCCGAGACTTTGTTGTGTACGTGGTGCTGGGGTTCAAACTCGCGTACTCGAGTATGCCAGGCAAGCACTGTAACCGCCAAGCCCCTGCTCTAGCTTCTCAAAAACATATTTTTGAAAATTTAAATATTCCATATGGCTTTTTCTGGTTTTTTATCATTTAAAGCAAATTATTTGCAGTTTAATCTACAGCAAGTTCTAAAAACTGAATATACAGCAAAACTCATATTTAAACAAATATTTCTACTTCAGCTGTAATTTAAAAATCCTTCAAATATTTCATCCAATCTTAGCTACATTTTAAATTCTCCTTAAGACACTATTTGCCAGATAAATGGACTCTGCTATGCTCATTTCCTTCCTTACCTCCTTTCTCAATTCCTTCATGCGTTCATTCTTTCTGTTTTAGTTGCCCAAGCTCAGATCACCCAAGCATTTTCTTTTCTTTCTTTTTTCTTTTTTCTTTTTTTTTTTTTAGGGCTGAGGACTGAACTTGGGGCCTTGAGCATGCTAGGCAAGAGCTCTGCTACTGAGCTAAATCCCCAACCCCACCCAAGCACTTTTTGATAATTTCCTACTATAATTAGCACTTTGGAGGAAAAATGAGGATCTAAAATCCATTTGTGGCCCTTGGGCTTGCATAGGTCAGAATTTATATCAAGACTCAGATCCTTGAACCAAAGATCTTTGTTCTGATCAAGCATTAGCCCTAAGCATAAACTGGTTTGCAGTCCACTGTGTGTGTTGTTACATTTTGGAGCATAAAGGAGACAGAGTCGTGTCCTATCTGGTGAACTATTCTTTTTTTTCCTTTCTTTCTGCTTTCTTCTCCCCTCTCTTCTTTCCTACCTTCCTCTCCTCAATTTCTTCCTCTGCCTCTTCAATTTTACTCCTTCCAAAGTTTCCCTATTTTTGTCCTTGTTTCTTTCTAACCTGAATAGTTTCAGTTTAGGCACTAGTGACGGATAATGAGTAGAAATTGGCATAAAAAAGACCATGTAAAGGTCCTTAAGAAACTGAAATGCTCCACTGTCTCTGAGATTGTGCTGGAGTTTTCTGTGGCTTATTATTCCCTTTGAAAAAGCTTGGGTTTTATATATATATATATATATATATATATATATATATATATATGTTACATATGTGTCCATACACATATGCATATATACATATGTAATGCATATATATTATTCTCATGTATATATATGTGTATATGTATACATATATGTGTATAAGCATACATATATATTTGTATATGTATATATATTTACATATGCGTATGTTATTCCCTTTGTAAAAGCCTGACTTTTATATTTATATATAATGCATATATATAATACATGCATATATGTAATATATGTAATACACGCATTGCACATACATATATATGTATGCATAATATAAAAATACATAAACACACACATATATTCATTTGGTATTGGGGTTGAACCTAGAGCCTCATGCATGGTATGCTCAGCTATGTCCCCCATCCCTTTTTTTTTTTTTTTGGTAATTATTCTTAAACAGGGCCTCATTAAGTTGCTGGGGCTGACCTCAATCTCACAATCCTGCTGTCTCAGCCTCCCCAGTATCTGGGATTACAGGCACGCACTACTGTGTCTGGCTCTAGGGTCATCTTTTTTTTTAAAATAAGATTTCAGATATTGAAATATTCTTTCAATTAAGAAATTCATGAGTGAACTTTTTACAAAAAAATGCTGAAGCCTGAAGACTTTTCTTATATTTGGTGACATTCTGTGATATGAATGCCACATTCAAGAGTTTATCACCTCTCTCTCTCCCTTCCTTCCTTCTTTCCATAGAATATGCTCTAATGATCTTTCCACAAGGATAATGTACAGACAGCAGAGTGTGAGTGTCTACTGTAGAGGGACTCACATTTTCTAATATTTTGGTCCATCCAATGTTTTGTGCATTCAAGCTTGCTTTTAAAACATTGTGCAGAATAGGTACACTGAAATCACCATTGAAATATGATACAAAATATGTTCATGTTAAAATAAACAAAATATATTTGCAACCTGCTTTGTTAATTTTAAGAAAATATCATGTTTGAATGATGAAGGGAATGAATTGTCTGTGATGTGCATAAAGCTTGCCACCGAGGCCAGCTTGATTGATGATTTTATTTGCAGGTGCAGGTTTCCAGAGTCAGAAAATATCACTGTGATATTATGGGCATTACATCATCCAAAATTTCACCTTACCATTTTCACAAATAAATGAATCTGCCTTCATAAACCAAACAAAAGCTTCATAAATTTGTGATTACTCACAAATTACTCATAAATTCTAAATGTGTCATTTTGAATTTGGATACCATAACAAAGTTAGGGTTTCATCAATATCAATCTTTTGTAATGCTATTTGACTTTTCAATTAGACTTTGTCAAGGGTTTCTACAGCTGCCAACTCTGAAGTTGCTATCATTTCGACTCCTCTGCAGTGTGACTGATTGGTGTTGTCACTGTTATCAGGATATATCTTATACCCATCAAGATCAGACTCAGAGTGTATTTACACAGTCTGATGAATGACATTAAGATCATTCATAATTTCTTGTTTTCCAGAGACCAAAATAAGTAAGGGGGGGGGTTTTTCCACGTGCTTCTAAGAATAAGTAACCTCTATCAGAATATGACTTTAAAAATGGGATACTGACAGCCGTGTTCGGCTCCTAGAGTCAACTTGCAGGAGATGAGCCTAAGAATGCATTATCTCCATTCTCTAGAGACTCAAAAGATGAGTAAATATTTCTTGTGAGGTAAATGAAACTTGTCAGTTTTAGAAGAACAAAAAAATATTCAGTCAGTTTTTTCCCATGATATTTATGTAGACTGTATGATTCAATGTTGTGTTTTCTTTTTGATTTTTTTTAAAGAGAGGGACATTGAAGAGAGAGAAAGAGAGAATTAATTTTTATTTAGCTTTTCACGTGGCCTTCGTTGCTCCAACACCTTGTTGTGTACGTGGTGCTGGGGTTTGAATCTGTGTACTCACGCATGCCAGGCCATAACTGCTGAGCCACTGCTCTAGTCCTGTTCTCTCTCTCTCTTTTTTTTTTTGAGATTTGAAAATAACACTTTATTAACCTTCTAATTACGCTCTACAACTCCAAAAATAGTAATTATAAATATTAGATTGACACTGGTTATGTTCATATATTTGTGAAATTATTTATGAACATGAAATTTACATGTGTATATACATATTAAATTTCACCCTGAAATGAACAAAGTGCCATAGCTAATCATGAAATCTTATTCTAAATAACCAAGTTCCTGATGCCTAACCTAGACTTTCATGCTGTATTCATGTGTTAATTTATGATATTGTGTTTTCATAAGACTATAAAAGAGAACTCCGCTTCACACTTCTGATGATTCTATGACGTTAGAAAAATAAATGTGTCTAAAAACTGCAGATTTTTCAAAACCACTGCATTAGAAAATTCAAGATAGATTTTCTTCGTTTATAGATCTTATCTACACAGCTAGAAGGTTAACATATTGATTAGAGGGAACATAATGGCCATCTACTCTGTCTTTCCTCACAAGGCCCCTTTCAGTCACACATTCTAAGACCACAGTGTTTGGTGATTGTTGTTTTAGAATACACATCTTTGGTTATACATGTAAATATGTATGGAATCTGAGATTACCAAACGCTTTATCCTTGCACAGTAGAATGACTTCTAATGCTGCTGTTCAGATAGATTCATCTTATTTCTTTAGGTGCTATTGGAAATGACCAGTTTATAATAGTTTAGGAATGAAGCTACCATATTGATCTCTATTGTATGTTTCAAGTACACAAATATCCTAATCCTAACATTTATTGTTAAACAGATTGAGAAATTTCATTACCATTGAGTTCTATCATGTACATGTTCTTTACTTTTTAAAATCAATGTTTTAATAATATAAGAAATGCATGCTTTTGACAAATAAACCATTACAGAAGGATAAAAATGTACAAGTGAAAAAGAAAAGCAGCAAAAGTAACAAAATAGTAAAAGTTAATAGAAGTTTTAAATTCTTTGATTTCCCTATACACTGATGTACTTCCTAAAACACATAAATGCCTTATACAGATGTAAAATATAGTGATTCTATGTGCATTTAGAGTGATTATACCACATGTATTATTCTAGATCTTGCTTTTTATGTAGCAATATGTCAATAAGGAAGTCTTTTAAAAATTGAAAAAATATCTAATTAATATCTTCTCATAGTCTAATACATGTAAAATATTGCAATTTCAGTTTTTAAAACAATTTTAATGCTATAGCCTGATTATCTATTAAATCCATAAACAAAGCCCACCATCCTAGAATCCCTGAAACACTATGAGATCTCAAAGCTTGAGCTAGTGAGACAAGAGGAATCTATAATTTCAAGTTACTGAATTATCAGAGAAATTTAAAATATTTCCTTAAGATAGGATATAAAAATGGGAAATGGGTTTGAGTAGGAAGATCATGACATCAGTTCTGACCACAAATGATTGAATTTAGTTTCCTGTATTTAATTATACCATGAAATTTCTCATGAATGCTCTCTGTGAATGCTACCAGCTTGGGTAAGAGAGTCCAAGGTCTGTGTAGACTTGCCTGTAATAGAGACTGAAAAATCTGGAGAAGAACAAGGAGAGAATAGTGTTCATGGCTCTGAGTGTGGAAAAATATCTACAAGGACAGAGCAATAAAGGGTGATGAATTTTATAGAGAAGTTAAGAAAAGGGTGGATGTCTTGGCATTTCAAAGGTTACTGCTGAGCTTGCCCAGCGGTTGAAAGAGGAACTGGGAAGCTGAGAAATGAACACAGCAAGTATAGGCTATTTTTTCTGGAACCTTGTCTATGACCAGATCCATATTTTACTATGCCAGAGGATTAAGGGAAGGTTTTTGGTTAATCTTCTTTTGACAATAAAAAATAATAATATAAGAGGATGGTGAAAAAGATTGAAAAACTACTATATGCTTCTTGTTAATGAGTATTCATTCTTCATATTTAATCATAGTACTTCTTGACTCTGGGTTTGCTATATTTTGTCAATTTGGGGAAAGTCTTAGCTTATATATTTTCTAATACAGTTTATGCCCTGTTTACTCTTTCCTCTTCTTTAAGACTCCACTTATATATGTGTGAGGATTTTCTTTATGATTCATAAGGGCATAAGGAATGCGTAAGCATGGCTGCCTCTTTGCCCTTCCTGGGGACAGGAGTGGAGTTAAGACCTGCCAGGCCTTGAGATTGTTCAGACCTGTCATGGCAAAGAACACATGCATTGGCGGGGACCATTTCCACAATGCTGATTGACAAGGTCCAGGCATGAGAAAGGGCTTAGCAAGGCCACCATTCTAAAAAATTGCCCCTGTTATCTCTCCTAGGAATTGGAAGTTTTCTTATAACGATCATACTTATAGCCATGCATTTGCAGATCAAATTTCCAGAAAAATTTGTTATTGATGATAAAGATTGTTGTAAAAGTAATAATACTTCATTAGGTCTGCGGAGTCTGAGGGAAGATGAGAAATGCCTTTGAAAAATGTATTACTACCACACTAAAAAAGCCCAGATAACCATAAATCCAACTTTTAAAAAAGTTCTTAAGAAAATTACATTTACAGGAATTACTCTCACCTGTGTTGATTACATCTAGTCCTGTTAATGTTTTACAGTTAAACCATCAAAGACATAATAGGAGATTTGCTGCTTCCACAGTACAGGGACCACCGTATGCAGCCTATAATATCGGAGGACATTTGTGGTATCCACCTACAGGAACCCAAATAAATAATTATAAGACCCTCACCCACAGACCCACCATTGCTTTTTACGGGAATATATGAAAATGGAGAATGCTCATATTAATGGCAAATGGACTAATGTCCAGCGACTTGGACATCAGGGGCTACCTTGGAGATGTGGGACAAAGGAACAAAGAAACACCATATGTAAACAGTTACACATATAGTATCTAAAAATCAAGTGTCCACACTGCATACTGTATGAGTGATTAAGGAACATGTTTTTCTACTTCTCATTTTGTCTTTGTTTTTAAATAGTTTAAGTTTCTACTTCTTAGAATTTAGTAAGGACACATAACTATTTTTGTAAGGTTACTAACAGTAAGGTGATAACAGCACAATTTTAGTTAATTTAGAACTGTAATGCAATGCTAATTGCTTGCTTGGAAAAGGGCACTAAAGCTGGACAATACCGCATTACCAAAAATAAGAAAATTTCCTAGTAAATTGCTTGTGCAAAAACTTCTGAGTAAATATAGAAAGCTGACCTTAATGTACTCTGTAAGTGTAACACAGGGAGAGGGTGTAATGTCTCAAAAAAGACATTTACAGAAAAAGAAAAAGAAACATTGTGGTTAACATGTCAAGGAAGTATGTTGTATTGATAGCTAATGACAGGGATTGCTGAGAAATTTAAAAAGAAGTCAAATGTAATGAAACAGTTAATGAAAGCATTGTTTTGCTACCTGTATAAAAATACATCACAATAAAGAACAGATGGCATTTTGCTCAAGCAGGGAAATGTGTCTGCGTGCAATTTGTCCTGGAGGTTCGAGATGTTCCTCCGCGCCAACTCCACTCATCATTCGGGGACCCAAGAGTTCTGCTGGGGCTGGCTCCGGCAATGCATGCTTCCTCGAAACTAGAGAATTGGGGGAGAAGCACGGAGGTCACCTTGGACTGTATTCCATTAATATGGCTGGAGTGTTTGAAACCTCTAGGACAAACAAGTTAATAGGTACCCAGGACTGTTAAAGGGGCAGAGTTCACCAGCCAGAAGTGTGTGTTTGTCTGTGTCAAGGGAACTGGAGAAAAAGAGCTGCAGCAAAGGAGGAAGGAAGGTAAAGAACTACAGCAAACCAAGCAAACTAAAGTGTGTGCAGTGAAACTGCTTCAGACGCTGTCGAGAGCAGGGTGGGCTTATTTCATTGCACAGCCACATGTATGATTAAGAACTTCGGCTTTTTTCTGTCTCTTGTCTCCTCTAAATGCAGTAACAAATGCAGAAAGAGACCAAAAGAAAAAGAAAACTCAACTAAATTATCCCCAATGGTTACTAGTGGCCAATCTCCAGGAGGCCTGGATGGAAGATGGGGAGAGACTATTAACTTCAATTAATTTAGAATATTTTGATGATTGCACTGAACTGGACATATAAATTATTGAACGGAATTGTTGTGATTAGAAGTAAATGTATCATTTTTATTAGTTAAGAATGATAAGAAAAGTAATGGACCTTGCCTTGAATTTCATCCAATTAGCAGGAAAATTCTGCATGTACAAAAATTTATTTTAGGGCAGTATGGTAGAAAATGATAAATTATGCTTATTCAACTAAATCATTACATATATCATTGAATTCAAAGAATAAGGACATGCCTTCCTGTCATCTGAACTAAAAATATCTGAGTTCATCTAAAATGGAAAATAATTATGTAAATCTTACATATTTCAGGAATGAATCTATTTTGCTTACTGTTTTTTCAATAAAAATTTTGTTAAAATGTATATTGGTTGATTTTAAAATGGTAAAATTTTAATTAATAATAACGTGTTATACTTAAAAATAGGGGGGCTGGAGCAGTGGCTCGGTGATTACAGTGGTTTCCTGGCATACACGAGGACACAGCTTTGTACCCCAGCACCACGTATACAACAAAGTGTCAGAGCAATGAAAGCCACATGAAAAACTAAAAAAAATTGATTCTGTCTTTCTCTCTCCTTACTGTCCCTCTATCTTTTTTTTAAAAAAAATTTAAAAAACAGAGAGGGATAATGAGAGAGAGAGTGAGAGAAAGACAGAATCTATTTTATTTAGTTTTTCATCTGGCTTTACTTGTTTCAACACCTGGTTGTGTCATGCGGTGCTGGGGTTTGAACCAGTGGACTCCTGCATGCAAAGCATGTGCCTTAACCTCTGAGCCACGGCTCCAGCCCCAACATGTTATACTTTCTAACTGATAACTCTGTTTCATACTACTGATAGGATCATTGTAAAATCATTTGTCAAAATAATTTTATATAACAGAATTTGTAAAAAATGATGGACATTGACGTCAATGTTCATCTGTAAAGATCCATCACAGCTATGTGCTTTTATTTCTTACTGTACATCTGTAATATATTCTAGTTAGAAGAGATGTTTGTAACATAAACTTTATTAAAATATTAAGAATTTAATTGCTTCTGAAAATCCATCCATTATTTTCAGCTTTCCATATATTATGAATCTGGCTACAGTTGACATTAGCAGCTAGTTATAGGTGGCTTGTCAGATGACATCATCCCTTTGTGTCACCAACAAGAGCAAAACATTCTTTAATAATAGCAATGGCATAATTGAAGATGAGGGATTACATAGAATAAAACCTTCTAGCACATTTGTCTTTTTCTTTTTGCTTGCATAATTCCAGATTGATTTCCAATTTTCACTCTCCTGGTCAGTTTTCTACTAGTAATAAATCAAAGTTTCAAGCTTTTACAGAACTGTACGTAATAATATTGGCTCTAAGAGAAAACTCAAATAAATCGTTAAGCCATGTTCTATCTCTATATCTGTTTAATATGTCTTTTACACATTTTCTCTTCACTTCTACTTTATTTGACCTTTAAAATAAAACGTGTAGATCAGGTTCTTGTCAGTTTAACTCTCTGTAAAAATAAGGACAAATGTCTTCTCTTAGATTTTTTTTTTTTTTTAGATTTTGACATTTCTCTAGTTTTCTGACCACTTTGCAGCAATTACTTATCTGTTTGTAAAATTCCTCTGCACTTAGTTAAAGGAAGTCTGGATTGGACACTATCTTATTCCTTGCATTTTAGAACACCTCATATGGCTATCATGCATTAAAAAATACCTGTATTCATGGGTGATAGAGTTCAAAGATACATGTTTGGAAAACACTTCCTCAAATGTCTCTGTTCAGAAAGAGCATATTCAGATTTACACCACTTACATGTCAATATCCTCATATTCATATACCAATATATACCTATCCATATCTATATCTGAATATCTTTCTCTGAACATTCATACAGATAAATGTGCACAAGGATAGATGTTTGGATAGAAACAATTTTATAAATATAATATATTAACAATACTATTCTTAAATTATTCTTGTTTGTACAAAAATTGAAGACAAAAAGTATTAAATTTAATTTTTATTCCATAATTACGAGGCATATTCTTTCTTCTTCTTCTTCCCATTCTTCTTCTTCCCATTCTTCTTCTTTCTCCTTCTCTTTTCCTTCTTTCTCCTCTTTTCCTTCTCCTTCATCCTTCTCCTTCCCCTTTCTTCCTTCCTTCCTTCCTTCATGCTGGTGGTGGAATCCAGGGCCTCACACATGCCAGGTAGGCATTTTACTATGAGCCACATCCCCAGTCTGAGGCATTTATTTCTTTTTCATTCTTTTTTTCCTTTTTTTAAATTAGAGCATTATATTTACATATATACAGTATGTGGGTTCCCTTTGACATAATTATACATACAAGCAATTTGATTTCAGTACCTGTTCCCCCTCCCCTTCATTCAATCTCCCATCCCCTTTTCTCTCTCTTTTACTCCGCTGATTTTCCTTTCACAACTTTATTTATTTATTTTTGATTGGTATTTTCTTCCTATACAGAAAGGAGATACTCCCTTTGAGATAGAAATAGTCTGTTAGAGTCATTCAGTATTTCTTTCCCTTTCCTTCCTTCCTCCTTCTGTTTCGATGATCTTCCCTGTAGCTTTGTGAATCTGCCCCCTCTCTCACTGCCTTCCTTCCTTAATTTTGCTTTACTTTCCACATATGGAAGAAAACATTCAGCCCTTAATTTTCTGGGTCTGACTTAGTTCACTTAGCATGATTTTCTCCATTTTTACTCAGTTATCTCAAATGCCATTATTTCATTCTTCATTATGACTAAGTAAAATGCCGTAAGTACATATGCCACCATTTCTTAATCCATTCATCTATTGATGGACATCTGGTTGATTTGGCCATTGTGAATTGTGCTGATATAAACATTGAAGGGGCTGTATCATTATAGTAATGCTGATTTTAGATATTTTGGAAAAATACCAAGGAGTGGGGTAGTTGGGTCATGTGGCGGTTCCATTCCTAGTTTTTTGAGAAATTTCAAAAAACTGCTTTCCAAAGTGCTTGTGATAACTTATAGTCACACCAGCAATGTGGGAGTGGACAAGGCATTTTATTTCTTCAAATACCCTTCTAATTGTAAGAAAAGTTATAGTTAGAGAAATTTCAAATGTAGAGACAGTATGTCTTTTTCATTTGCTTGACTTTGATGGTTCTAATTTTCCTTACTCCACTGAATAGAGAATTAACATTTGTATACTTTTCCATTTCATTTATCCTCACTTCCCTTCTAAGTAGTCCTACCAATATTTTACACTCTATAGATGTATGAACTTTACTGCTCTTTAATCAAAATTCCCATGGTTGTTTAGTGTGTATTATTTATAAGAATTCATTGTAAACATCCAATCATTATTAATTATAATATATTTATATTTTATAATTTATAATATTAATAATAATTTATAATATTTACAATATTTATAATTTTTTGATTTTTCCTTTTACTTTATTTTTCTGTACCTATGTGACATTTTATAAAATATAAATTATTCTATCATTTTATTTTATTATTTATATTATATTATTTCTATATAACCATTATACCACAAATATTTTCAGTGCCAAAGATACTTTAATACAATGTGTTGTTAGTTTATCTTAAAATAACATCATTTTTCTAATTATGTAACTAATCCACATTTATTACAGATAATTTGGGAAGCCTGTTAAAGCAAATAAAAATCACCAATGATCATAACCACTGCAAGATTATCATTGTTAACATCTTTTCTTACAATTTTTCCATACGTACATATACATTTCTAGTGTGTAATAACAGCTATTATTTATGGTATGTGTCCTATGCACCAAATGTTATTTTAAAAACCTCTAGTATTCAGAATAACCTACGAAATGTACATTATTATAATCCTTGTCCACTTTGAGGAAACTAAGGTATGTTAGGTTGAGAAACTGGCTCAAGATTAAATAGCAAATTGTGGTAGAGGTGGGATCTGAACACAGGCAATCTGCTCTGCAGACAGTGCTCTCATTCTTTTTTTTTTTAATTTTTACTCAATAAACATGGTCTTACAACAGGAGGGGTTCATCATCATACAATCAAGAACAAAAGTGTAATGACAGAACAAGTCAATATTGGTGTCAGTCCATGGTTCCCCCCTTTGGGTTCCCCATTGTTCCATGTTTCACTCTACTTAAGACCCAAGTTAATTGGACTTCTTGTTGAAGTCAGAGGTTCCCCTCAGGTTAAATTCCCCCATAGTACCTCCCTCTGGTCACCTTGATGTCCTTCCTATTCCCTTCCCCCCTCCCTAACCCCCTCTCTATGTCCCCCAGGAACCTAAGCACAGTTCCCCACAATCATGTAAGAATTCATACATGCTGAGGTAATTGATAGGTTAGACATCTAACGTACTAATTCTGCTTATATTCAAGCCTCCACAAATGAGAGAAAACATTTGGCCCTTGAGTCTCTGAGTTTGGGATATTTCACTTAGCAAAATTTTTTCCATCTCCATCCATTTGGCTGCAAATGTCATAAAGTCATTTTCTCTAATAGCCGAGTAGTACTCCATTGTATATATGTACCACAGGTTTTGGATCCATTCATCAAGTGAGGGGCATCTGGGTTGGTTCCATAATTTAGCTATAGTAAATTGAGCTGCTATAAACATTGATGAAGCTGTATCTCTATAGTAAGCTGATTCTAACTCTTTTGGGAAGATACCCAGGAGTGGGATAGCTGGGTCAAAAGGCGGTTCCAGCCCTAATTTTTTGAAGAGTCTCCACGCTGCTTTCCAGAGTGGCTGAACCAGTTTGCAGTCCCACCAGCAATGTAATAGTGTTCCTCTTTTCCCACAGCCTCTCCAGCACCTGTCATTGCTTGTATTCTTCATTTTTGCCACTCTGATCAGAGTGAAGTGAAATCTCAGCGAAGTTTTGATTTGCATTTCTCTTATTGCTAGTGATGTAGAGCATTTTCTCATATGTTTACGGGCTTTTTGGACTTCCTCCATGGAGAAGCTTCTTTTTAGTTCCATAGCCCATTTATTAATTGGGTTATTAGTGGTTTTGTTATTTAATTTTTTGAGTTCTTTGTATATTCTGGATATTAGCCCTCTGTCTGATGTGTAGCAGGCAAAAATTTTCTCCCATTCTATAGGTTCTCTCTTGAGGCTCTTGACTAAATCCTTAGCTGTGCAAAAGCTTTTTAGTTTAATTGCATCCCATGTATTCTTGATTTTACTGCTTATGCCATGGGAGTCCTGTTAAGGAAGGTAGTGCCAACCCCTATGTCATGTAATGTTGATCCTACTTCTTTTTCAAGCAATTGTAGGGTTGCTGGTTTAATATCCAGATCCTTAACTGTTTTGATTTAATTTTTGTGCAGGGTGAAAGGTAAGGATCCAATTTCGGTTGTCTACATATGGCTTTCCAATTTGTCCAACACCATTTGTTGAGCAGGCTATCATTCTTCCACACTATGCTTTTGCCCCTTATTATCAAATATCAGATAGTTAAAGATATGAGGTTCATATCAGAATCCTCTATTCTATTCCTTTGGTTTTCCATTCTGTTTTGGTACCAATACCATGCTGTTTTTGTCACTCTAGCCTTGTTGTACAATTTCAGGTCAGGAATTGAGATGCCTCCTGCCTCCTTCTTCTTGCTGAGTAATGCTTTGGCTATTCTGGGTCTTCTGTTATTCCATATAAATTTGAGTATTGCTTTTTCTATATCCATGAAGAATGATGTATCTTGATAGGGATTGCATTAAATCTGTATAGGGCTTTGGGTAAAATGGCCATTTTGATGATATTGACTCTACCTAACCATGAACATGGAATGTTTTTCCATCTACTCAGATCTTCTATAATTTCTTTTTTTAAAGTTTGATAAATTTCATTGTATAGGTCCTTAACATCCTTTGTGAGATTTATGCCCAAGTATTTTATTTTTTTTGGAGGAGATGGTGAAAGGGACAGACTTTCTAACTTCTTCTTCAGCTTCCTTATTGCTGGCATATAGGAAAGCTAATGATTTATGGGTGTTAATCTTATAACCAGCCACTTTGCAGAAGTCGTTTATAAGCTCCAGAAGTCTCCTGGTTGAGCTTATAGGATCTTCTAGGTAAAGAATCATATCATCCGCAAATAGAGACAACTTGACTTCTTCTTTTCCTATTCGAATTCCTTTGATTTCCTTCTCTTGTCTGATGGCTCTGGCAAGAGTTTCAAGGACTATATTGAATAATAATGGTGAAAGTGGACAGTCTTATCATGTTCCTGAATTAAGAGGAAATGCTTTCAGTCTTTCACCATTGAGTATAATGTTTGCTATGGGTCTGTTGTAAATGGATCTTACATAGTTAAAATACCTTCCCGTGATCCCTATCCTCTCCAGGGTTTTGAGCATAAAAGGATGCTGAATTTTTTCAAAGGCCTTTTCTGCATCGATTGAGATGATTATGTGATTTTTAGTTTTGATTCTATTTAAGTGCTGAATTACATTTATTGATTTGAGAATGATGAACCAGCCCTGTTTTCCAGGAATGAAGCCCACTTGATAATGATGTATTGTCTTTTTAATGCACTTTTGGATCCAATTAGCTAGAATTTTATTAAGGATTTTTGCGTCTATGTTCATCAGGGAAATTGGACTATAGTTTTCTTTTCTTGATGAGTCTTTGTTAGATTTTGGTATGAGAGTTATATTTGCTTCATAAAAAGTGTTTGGTAGTGCTCCAACCCTGTCAATTTCATCAAAAAGCTTGTAGAGGATTGGTGATAATTCTTCTGAGAACATTTGGTAGAATTCTGCCTTGAATCCATCAGGTCCAGGACTTTTCTTTTTTGGAAGGCCTTTGATTGCTGCTTCGATTTCAGAACCTGAGATAGGTTGGTTTAGATTTTCAATGTCTTCTGGTGTTAATCTGGGGATGTCGTATGTGACTAAGTATCTTTCCATATCTTCCAGATTATCAAACTTGGCAGAGTACATATTTTCAAAATAAGATCTGATAATCTCCTGGATTTTGGTTGAGTCTGTGGTGATATCTCCATTTTCATCTTTGATTTTATTGATTTGCATAATTTCAATCTTCTTTTTGGTGAGGTTGGCAAGGGGTCTGTTGATCTTATTTATTTTTTCAAAGAACCAACTCTTTGTTTTATTGATACTTTGTATTTTTTTTTTCTAAATTTCATTGATTTCAGCTCTGATTTTAGTTATTTCCTGTCTTCTTTTAGCTTTGGGATTGGAATGTTCCTCTCTTTGTAGGAGTTTGAGTTGGAGCGTAAGACTATTTGGGATCTTTCCAGATTTTTGATGTATGCATTCAGTGCTATAAATTTACATCTTAAGTATGCTTTCATACTATCCCAGAGGTTTCAATATGTCATTTCATTATTCTCATTCATTTTCAAGTATTTCTTGATTTCTGATCTTATTTGGTCTTTTATCCATTCTTTGTTTAAAAGGGTATTATTCAATTTCCAAGTATTGCAGCAGCTTCTGTTGTTTTGTTTGTTGTTGATTGCTAAGACAATGGCATTGTGATCGGACAGGCTACATGGGACTATATCCACTTTCTTGAATTTGTTAAGGTTAGCTCTGTGGACTAGGATGTGGTCTATTTTTGAGAAGGATCTGTGAGCTGCTGAGAAGAAGGTATTTTCAGCTGATTTAGGGTGGAATATTCTGTAGATGTCTGTTAAGGCCAATTGGTTAATAAAGATGTTCAGATTGGAAATATCTTTGTTGATTTTTTTTGTTTCAATGATCTGTCCTATGTTGATAATGGTATATTGAAGTCCCCCAGTGTTGTTGTGTTAAGATCATTGAGGGGTTTAATGTCCTTGAGTGTTTTTTTCATGTATTTGGGGGAATTGTGATTAGGGTCATAAATGTTAATTATCACTAAGTCTTCTGGTGAATTGTCCCTTTTAGTATGATGTAGTGTCTATCTTTGTCCTTTCTAAGTAGTTTGGTTCAAAGTTAACTTTATCAGATATTAGGATCACCTCGCCAGTTTGCTTTTTTGGGCCACAGGCCTGGTAGACATTTTGCCAACCTTTCACCTTTAATCTGTGTCTATTTTTGAGTGTGAGGTGTGTCTCTTGTAGACAACATATTGTTGGATTTTGTTTTTTAATCCAGGAAGCCAATCTATGTCTTTTAATTGGGGCATTGAGACCATTCACATATTAGGATAGATATGGGACTCTGAGTCCCAGACTTTGTGTTTGTTGCTGTGTTTTGTGCCATCTTGGGTTTCTATTGGAGTATATTGTGATTGTAGACACTCTCTTGTTTAGGGGTTTAGAGAATTATTAATGTGTTCTTCTGAATGAAGAATGTCTTTGAGAATATTCTGTAATGCAGGGTTTGTGCTTCTGTATCTTGCTAGCTTAAATTTATCATTGAAGTATTTAATTTCTCCATCACATTTAAAGCTGACTTTTGCAGGGTATATTAACTTTGGCTGGAAATTGTTCTCTTTTAGGACTTGAAAAATATTTTTCCAAGCTCTTCTGGCCTTCATTGTCTGGTCTGAAAAATCCATACTAATTCTGATTGGTCTGCCTCTGAATGTGACTTGGGGCTTCTCCCTTGCTGCTTTTAGAATTCTTTCTTTATTTTCTCTGTTAATCATTTTATATATGATATGTCTTGGTGAATTTCTCATTTGGTTAGGTCTGTTTGGGGTTCTAAAGGCATCTTGGATATGGTAATCTGGATCAATCCTTTTATGAAGAAAGTTTTCCCTGATTATTTCATTCAATATGTTCTTAATGCCTCCTGTTTTTTGTTCTATGTTTTCTTCCAGTCCAAATACTCTCAGGTTGTTTCTTCTCGTCTCATCAAATATTACTTGGAAGTTCTGGTCATGCACGATAAGTTTCTTTTCTTGTCTGTCCTCCTTGAACTCGACATTGCTCAACCTGTCTTCATCATCTGATGTTCGTTCTTCGAGGGCTGAGGTTCTATTTTCTGTTGAGTTTACTCTGGTGTTAGTATTTTCTAGTGAGAATTTGATTTGGTTGGCAGTATTTTCCAATTCTGATAGCTCTCTCTTCAGGATGTCTAACCTTTATAAATATGATCTTTCATTTCATGGAATTGTTCCCTTATTTCCTTATGAAAGTTGTTTCTCCTCACCTGAAACTTCTCTCTGATGTCATTCCTTAATTCTTCTTTCAACTCCTTGATTGAGTTACTGATTATAGTGTTGATATATTTTTCTTGGTTTTCATCCAGGACCTCTGCCATGGAGTCCTTGGATGGGGAGCTGTGAGGGTGAGGATGGGAGTAATTACCCCTTTTCCTCATTTTCAGATCAGGGGATGTGGCTCAAAGACCAACTATGTTAGTTACTGTTGTAGAGGTTATTGGAGCTTCTTATGCCTGTGCTTTGTTGGGCTAGGGTGCTTCCTGGGAAGCACAGCTCACCGGCTTCCAATCTAGTCAATGAAGAAATGTGAGCCTATAGGTACATATACTGAACAGTTTCAACTAAAACAGAAATAATTATGATTAGCACCTTTAGAAGCAGTTTTCTTCCATGAGAGCTGTCACAATATGTTGAAATAACCAGCAAATACCCATTTTGAAGAATGATCTTCACTTCAGTTGGCAGGGATTAAGAAAATGGGGGGAAGTACAATCTAGAAATCCAAGGAAGTGGGGTAGGGAGGTAGTGTGAAGCTCTTGAGTTAGAATAAAGAACTAGAAGGTGTTAGCATGTATACAGTGATTCAATTAGGAACAAGGAAAAGGTAAAAATGGGATGGGAGTAGGTTAGAGGCTTTGAGTGAGGAACAGAGAGAACAGGATAAAGTTTAGGAATTGAGAGAGTAGGGGGCAAAGAGGTTAATTTGAAGAGAGAAAGAAAAAGAAAAAAATATAAAAGATATGGCTTGGGGAATTAGCTCAGGGGCAGAGTGCTTGTCTAGCACACACAAGGCCCCAAGTTCGATCCTCAGCCCTGAAAAAGAGAGAGAGAGAAAAAAAAAGAAGGAAAAATGCAAAGAAAGAGTGGGCTCTAGGGGAAGCAGGAATAGCAGTGGTAAAATATAAGAGGGGTAAAAGAGATACTACTAATGAGATTTGGGAGATTGCAAAAGGGTAGAAGGACAGGTAGGTAAAGTAAGGAGGTCAATCACAGTATACTTCCAATACTAATTGTGCTGTCCAGAATCCCTCCATTCAGGAGGGAGGAGAAAGAGATGAGCAAACGTACAAAGACACAAACTAAAACAAACAGGAACATAAAAAGGAGAATAAAAATAAAAAAGGAGTGTGGAAAAAGAAAAAAAGCTAATATTTCTATGTCCATGAACCGATAAACTGTTCCAGCTATTGTATCAATGCACATTGGGTATAGGAGAGAAGCAGAAGGCAAGAATGAAAGAAAAGAAAAAAATATACACATGTATGCAAAATCACATAAAAAGTAAAAAATTCTTAATGAAAACTTGGAACTACAGACAGTAAGGGCGTCTCTGGGACCTTTGGTAGGAGATGCTCACTGTCCTTCTGGGTTTCGATATGAATGTCTCTCAGTCTGTGATTATGTGATCTCACAAAAGGACTGGGGTATCCTCAGACTCCTGGGATTTCTAGGAGGGGCTTCCACTGAAGAGGACTGGTTCTGGTAAGCCCTGATGTTTGCCAGCCTCCCAGGGTAGCTGAAGCCAGAAGAGTTAATGAGCAGGGAGTATGGATGATTTCTATTGTCCCTCTGCTGGGAGATGCATGCACTGTCTCTTGTGGCAGAAGACTCAGAACCTTTAACTTGTCATGTGATCCTTCTGGCTGAGGGGAGTGGACAAGGTAGGGAATTGTTCCCCTTTATTCCACAAACTGAACACCACCTAAGAAGGGTGGAGTCTGGCCCTGGTCAAGGCCTTCTCTTCCTGGATCAGACTGAAACTGGTGGCCTTTTCCTGATGCAGTTTTCATAGGATGCTCTAAAAAGCCAGGGGGAACTGTGCCCTGGGGCTCCGAATGGAGGCCTGGCTATCTCGCCGAGTTGCCTGTTCTACTGGGCACCTCAGTGGGCCTCTTCCCAGCACAGCTCTCGCTCCCTGCAGTGTGTGAGCTTGGAGGATGTCTGCAAATGCACTCAACAATGCTCTGTTTTAATTAGGCACAGGATCACAGCAGCCACGGGGTCGGTGACTGTTCAGAGCCACAGCTCCAGCAGCCGCTTGCAATCCCGCCCCAGTGGCTGGTCCACTGTGCATGCGCACAGATTGTAACCTAGCTGACCTCCCTTCCTGGCGGGATGGATAAATCCCTTTATCTCTCCTGGCTCTAACAGCTGCTTGCCAATGGCGGCTCCACTGGCATAAAGTAAACACAGCCAAATTCCCGAGTTCCTGGCACAGCAGACAGAATCCTTTCTCCCTCTCCACACTTTGTCAGCCGCTCGCGGATGGTGGCTGTGCTGGCAGGAAGTCAACACAAGCCAGTTGCATCCCTGGCGGGACAGAAAAAAATGCCCTCCCCCTTTTTTTCTCCACGTGAAACTCCCAGGACTTGGCTCCTTAGAAAAGTTTCATAAACTAGCACTAAAAGTTCATATATAAATTCCCCTGAACGCACCTTGGAAGACTGAAGATAAACTGGGATTTTCCCAACCAGACCTGGAGCCACAGGAAATGCTCCCTTCAGCTCGCCATCTTCCTTCCTCCTATGATTATTTATAAGCATGACTATTAATAATGCATATATTATATAGTAATATATTATACAATTTATATGTAATTTATTTATAATTATAAATAATTATAATTTATAATATAAAATTTATAATTATATATTATAATTTATATTATACAATATAATTATAAGTATTAATTTTAATTCATTCAATTCTTTTGACACAGCTCCTCTTATGCCAAAGTTTTTGTTTATGTTGTGCTGTATTTTAATGATTCTTTAAATCTAATCAATGCCATTGTGTGAGTTGAATTTCGACTTCATCCATAATATAACTTGAGCATACTTCAAATAATTTAAAATATTGAATAATAATTCAATGTTTAGCTTTCTGAATTGAAGAAGAAAATCCAAACTAGAAAAGAAGAAAATTAGTGCTGGAGTGGTTGTTCAGCAATTCTGGCGCTTACCTGGCAGGCATGCACAAGGATGCTGGTTCAAACCCCAGCACCACGTATACAAAAAAGTGTCTGAGCAATGAAGACCACATGAAAAACTAAATAAAATTCGATTCTCTCTCTCTCTCTCTTTCTCTCTCTCTTTCTCTTAAAAAAAGAAAAGAAGACAATTAAGTTGGAAATAAAGAACAAAGAAAGAAGGAAATCAGTGTTAATGTTTGTCTTTGTTAAATAACATATACTAAAACATGGAGTAATTCAGGGCAATTTCCTTTCAAGATCTGCAAGGAGAAAAATCAATTTTCTGAGAAAAATTTGTGAAAAAAAGCTTTGATGGCTAAATAAAGATATGTTAGAATTTTTTTTCTTTTTAGTTATAAATTGTTTTAGATATTTTAGATTGGCAGGTAAATACATATTCATTTCATATGCTTTTAAAATTAATAGTAGTAATTATTAAATGAATGCAACTTTGGTTATTCATAAGTATTTCATTAAATACCAAATTTATTTATATTTAAATAGAATCCATCTACTTTATTGTACATTTATTTGTAAATATTTAAAGTTGCATCTTATAGCAATTTAGATAATAGAATGAAGGTTGAATATTGATGGTGAGCTACATGGAAAGGAGAGAAGGAAGGAAAAATGGGCAACAGACAGAGAGGAACAAATCATGGAAACAGAGCAGACAACAGAAGGAAAGTAGAGGTGTTCCTTCACAGGAGGAAAGACCAGAGAAAAAAAGACATCCGATGCCCATCTGACCTCCTCTTCCTATCTTCTGCTGTTTCTTTTTTGATCAATAGTTCAATAGTTGCTCACCGAATCACATTCTTTATCAAATGTTCTCACCAGCGTTGACTTCACCAGCAGTGAAGTCCTTCTCTGTCTTTGTAAACGTGTTGTCTCTTTTTGAGTAAATAGAAATTTAGTTAACTCTAATTAAATTGAACTTTGGGTATGTTTGACTCCTTTCTTCTTTACTGCTAAGAACTTCTGCTTCAAACTCTACCACCTTCAGGATTTTTCAGTTTTTTCCTTTGTCCAATACCCAGATACCCAAGTAACAGTCACTGCCTTTGAAGCGTACAGAATGTCTAGGTTGGAGGCCTTTTATTGTTTTATTCATTTCATTTTTTAAAAATTTTTATTAAGAAGTTGAGTAATTGTACAATCATAAATGCATATAAATGACAATATGATATGCATTTGTTCTTAAACAAGAACTAGCCCCACATCGCCCACACCCAGTCTCTTGATGTTTCTATATTTTGCCCCAGAAGTGATAGAAATGCTTAGAATTGAATTTTCCAGAATTAAATGATTGCATAAGCATTATTCAGATTCTTAGGGTGGTAAAGAGTATGCTCCGTTGTTGATTGTCTCCCTAGATTCCTCCCTATTTTCACTTCTTCTCCCCTCCCACCCACCTATTCCCCCCATTTATCTGTGGTTGTCCTAGATTATGTGTTGCTATGCCTTCGCTGGGTCTAATACATGAGTTTGACAACCTTTCACCCAAGTCTGGGTTTTGCTCTAACGGTTGGAGGCTTTTTAGAGATACTGCTTACAGAGACAATTTATTTTCTAATATGCACTCGGAATATTTCAGAGACACTGTGACAGTTTTTAGGCATTCCTATGTGTGCACTCTTCAAAAAGTATAGTTGTCACCATAGAGCATATATTGTATTTGGCAAAGTATATTGAAGGTTCACAAAACAGTGCAATAATAGTATGCCATTACAAGAAAAAGATGTAGCTAAGTGCTGCAAAAAAGAATAACATGAGAAATATGTTTCTTTTTAAAAAGCTTTTTATTGGGTATAATAATTATACACAGTAATGGGATTAATTGTGGTGTGTTTGTAACACATAACATACTTGGATCAGTTTCATTCCCTAGTACCTTCTCTTGCCCAGTACCCTTCTCTTGATCTCATACCCAAACCCCTTCCTCTAACTTACTTGTCTTCCTTCTTTTATCATTAATCCCTATTTCCCCCCTTTTTATCTCTAGCTTCCACATATGAGAGAGAACATGATCTTTGACTCTATTAGTCTGGCTTTTTTACTTTACACAATGCTGTTCAATTCCATTCATTGTCTTGCAAACGGCATGATTTTGTTCTTCCTTAAGGCCACATAAGACTCCATAGTATATATAAATAGCACTTTTTATTTCTCCATTTATTTTTTGATGGACACCTAGGCTAGTTCCATAACTCGGCTATTGTGAGTTACTGCTGTAAATATGAGCATGCACGTATCTCTCTAGTATGCTGACTTTAGATCTTTCGGGTAAATAACAAGGGGTGGTATAGCTTGGGTCATATGGTGGTTCCATCCCTAGTATTTCGAGGAACCTCCATACTGATTAGTATAGTGGCCATACTAATTTACTTTTACTCCAACAGTGTATAAGAGCTCCTTTTTGAAAAAAATGTATTTCTTAATGGAAAATAATTAACATGCTTTTTCCGACTGTGGTAAAGATGCTAATATTGTTGTTTTATTTGCCTCTGAATGATTGGATCATGTCCCCATTCAACTCACCAGGACTTCTGAAAAACCAGATGGATTTTGGTGGACAGTGAAAGAGTATTATAAGCCCAAGCCAAGTAGTAATCCCAATTCCTCCTATGCTGCTGATTTAACAAAGATTTGTTTGTCTCCTGAGTATTTATGTGGCACATAATAAAGTGGTGAGAGAAAGCCAGCATTAATATCCAGTGATTAGTTTACTTTCTGGCTTAGTCATTGAGCACTTGTGCTAGGTACATGAAATCCAGAGTGAATGTGGGATGGTTTATGGGCTTAAGGAACTCACAGGAAAATGGAGGAAGATGGAAATGAATGTGTAATTATATCAAACTTTCATGCTGTTTGTTTTCCAAATAATGGGTCAAATGCCAAAAACATTTATCATATCCCTACACATTTGCACTGTTATAGATCTCTTAATTCAGTAGACAGACTGTTGTTCAAATCTCTAGGAAACAAGCTTGCTCTTTCCCAGATTAAAGATATTCAGTCATATAATGTAGGATCCTTGCTTTCAAATACTCTACAGGGAAAAAAGAAGGTAGAATACAGACTACAGAACAAAATAACTATAGCATCATATATCTTGGGGTATTTTCTTTCATAAGTAAACCGAAATATCTTAATAGCTTCCTAATGAGAATTAAGTAGGCTTATGTATGTAAAGCATGTTGGTGTGGGTGTCACATAGCAAACAGGTAGCTCAGAGGAGGGAAACTTATAAATCAGTTGCTGGTAGACAGGAAGACTGTAAGGAGAAGGAAATACTTAAGAAGGTTGTTTTATCAGCTAGCAATAAAAGAAGGGATGCAAATGGCATTCTTGATAGAACTAGTAGAAGTATATGTGGTGGTACAGGGAAGCAAAGGCTCCTGGCACTTTAAAGAATCACCAGTGGGGCTGCAGTGGTGGCTCAGCAGTTACAGTGCTTGTCTGGCATATGCAATCACGTGAACTCAAATTCCAGCACCACACATACCACGAAGTGTCAGAGCAATGAAAGTCACATGCAAAACAAAATAAAACTGATTCTTTCTCTCTCACTGTCCATCTCTTAAAAAAAAAAAAGAATCACCAGTGATGATGTGGCTGCAGATATGGCGACAGTGTGGGAAGAGACTTTCGGTGGATGCTTTTAGAAAGTTTGAACTAATCTAAGGAATATGCCTGATTAAAAAACACTGGTTTCAGAATTAGAATGATTGGGACCAAAACCCAACTATAGCACTCACCAGTTCTGTGTTCTTTGGAAGTTATAATGCTCTCTAAATTATATTCTTAAAATTTAATATTAAATAAATATCATAGCATTACTTAACTCACAGCATGGTTGGTAAGATAAATAAGATAATATAATGTAATAAATGTGCATTATATTTGTATAATTTGTTGATTTTTTTTGATAGCTTAAAAGTCATGAGAGTCCATGGAAGCAAGAGAGGGGGGTGATCTTGTCATTGTAGAGTGGTCACAGGGTGAAGGGGCTGCGATGTTTCAACAGAGGACAGATGAGATGGCTTTTGTCAGGTGAGCAAAGAGGACTTACAGTCAGAACTATGGACATGGAAAGTCATGTGTATTGTGGTGGCTGATGAGGCAGGGGTGAGGATAAATGGATTTTTGAAGGAGGTTGAGGCCCTTGATTCAGTGATTCCTTCAAGAGAATAATGCCTGAGAGAAGAGGAGTGTAGGCTGAGGCACCAAGTGTTAGGCACAGTGTTTGGAAACTAATATGCATCCCTCTTTCATAGTGTGTCATGAACCCAAACATATAGCACTCCCTGTCCAGGGGAGGGGTTTTCCAGGCTAAGAATTCATGAAGCATATGGTCTCTTGATGCCTGGAAAAAAAATGGGTGGGGTTCATGGGAAGGAAGAGTTGTTGAACAGATAATAAACTTTGTCAGATGCAACCAAGAATGGAAAAGTACCCAGAAAAGTACCTACAAGCTTGGATAATCTGGGAAATCATAGATCTAGAGAGAGGAAATTCAGTTGGCAAAAAAGAAAACATTTTAAAGTAACTTGTACATAAATGAAAGGCAATATGGAAATCTATCTATAAAACTATATTTGTTTTATTTTGATATGGGTGATAATTGAACTGCTCATACATGGAATGGGAGAAAAATCAAATGGGAATAAGAATGAGCCATAGAAGATGAAAGAGAGAGAGAAGTCAAAAATAAGAGATTCCTGAAGATAGATCATTGAAAAACTTTGTTTGCATTTGTGCTTTACAGCTTATGCTCCTGTAAGAAATTTGCAAAAATCCAAGTCATCATTTCAGAGTATATGTATCAATCTTCTGACATGTTTATTTTTACAAATTCTACTTTGTTTTATTTTTCCTGTGATGAGTACTCTTAAAACAGAGGTGTTTACATTACATGAAGTATTTATTTATGACCCTACTGTTTTTTAGCATCATTTCAGAGAATGCTATGATTAAGAACTTTCAGATTATAGTATCCATAGAACAGTGTTGACTTTCTAAATACAGACTGCAACTTCATGAAGAAAGTTTCCTGAGATTCCACACTAGGAGATATCTTATGTTTGAAAACCCCTATAATAAAACATTTCAGTACTTCTGTTCAAGGTTTTTCAGAGGGACTTTATGAGGATGACTCTCTCTGGGTGGCAATAGAAGGGCAACGTGCATAGATGTAATTCTTCATCTGTCAATCGATGAATTCTGTCCTTCAGCACTATTATAAATCAGTTTCTTGTATTTAACTTTTCTTTTAGAATATTTGAAATATGTTTTCCCTAGTGTGTTCTGTGTTCTGTGTTCATTTGTAAGAGCCCAAAGTGAGAGATGAAGGACAGATGCCCATATGAACAAGCTGGAGATTCTTGTTACGTCAAATAAAAACTCCCTGCCATTTATTTGGTTAGAAGAAAGCAAATAATCAGAAGAGGAATAAAGTTTATTGATTGAGCAATAGTTCTACTGTTTCGTTTATCATCAACTCTTTGCCATAATGTCCATACTCTTTCAAAACAAAGTTCTCTATTGTTGAACTTTCTTGCCTACGACTTTAGCTCTCTCTTAGCAGCTGACTTACTTTCTTACTTTATGGAGATTATAACATCTAAATAAGTGAACTGCTTTAATTTCCTTCTGGATTTAAAAACTTGACACTGCCCCCATTTCTCTTTCTCTCTCCAACTCAAGAGGCATCTTTCTCCACTTCAAGAGTGATGCCTCAACCTGTTCTCTGGATCCCACTCCTCCTGCTTGCTCAGAATATTATGATTACTCCCTCTCCTATATTTTCCGTGTTATTTCCTCCATTACTGGTTCCTGTCTAAAACCAATTAAACTTAGCCTGATGGACCTGATGTCTCACATTAAAATAAAAGCAACAACAGTAACAGACCCAGCAACAATACACCACCATTATCATCACCAACATCAACAGCAACTCTCCCTGGTTGTTATAACTCCCCCTGGTTTTCTCTCTCTTGTTTTTCACATTAACTTCCTGAGAAGTTTTCATGCTAGGTGCCTCCACTATAACCTGGCTTCTACCTTTCCCTTTACTTGTCAATGTGGTGGTGCTAAATTCTGCAGATAATGTCATTCCTTATGTTACAGTCCATTTCCTCTCCACCTATTCAGCTTTGATATTACTTACCGTTTTGCCTAAATCCCTCCTCTTTTATTACTCAAATGTTCTTTCCTGAATGCTTTCCAAACACATAGCTATAGTGAGCACCTCCATGTTGATGATATGCTGATGGTGTGATTTTATAATGATAGGCTGATACCATTCCATGATGTCTGATAGCATGCTGACAACACTGACTCCCCCTTGAACAACAGACTTCTGTACCAATCTCATTATGTCCTAAGCTGAAATCAGCCCTACCAAGCCCTTTCCCCTTTTCATGTTTCTTAAATCAGAGAATGGTACTGATATCCATACGGTTCTGTCAATCAGAAAACAAATTAGCTTCATTGATTTTTTTCCTTTGCTCTTACCATCTAATAAATCAAGCTATTGATTCCATTGCTTCAGTATTGCTTATGTCTTTTAGTTTCTGTCTGTATGACCTGATTCTAGCTTATTTACTTACAGTCTCTTAATTAGATGATATCAGTTGCTTATCTGGGGGCTTTGCCTCTAACATTGTTACCTTCCAAATCTGTGTCTGTATTGCAGGTACCACGATCATTCCCCTGTGAAGTCCTGTTTTTTCTTACAATAAATTCTGACCTTTAATTGGCTTATGAGGTGCTTTTAGGTCTATATCAGAGCTGTGTCTCATGTCCTGCTTCTTTCCCCTGTGCAGAACCTGCTGTACTTCTCTTTTGCTAGAACCTTGGATCTTTGCCCTTGAAACACTCTTTTTTTTTTAATTTTTATTTTTTGAACAGACTTACAAGATTTTAACAAATCAATATAAAATGTGTATAAAATGTGTAAATATTCTGGATATTGTAATTATCCCCAGGAGTGCCACCCCAGTTACCCTCCCTTATCCCTCCCTTCCCTTTCCCTTTATAGCT
>PVKS010016134.1:0-44542 GCA_004027875.1 Aplodontia rufa
TCCATAAACAGGTACACATATATTTTATTAAAATGTAACCCTAAAATGTGTCATTATTTTGAATACTATAGCAAATGGAATTGCTTTTTTTACACTCATTTTCAAATTTTTCCTTGCTAGTACAGAAAAAATGATAATGATCCTTTACCTGTGACCATGTTAAACTTACTTTCTAGTTCTAATATTAATTCTACAGATTCTTTTTTGGAATTCTTGACATATACAGTAATGTTTGCAAATAAAATTTTTATTTATTCTTTTAAATATGGTTGGTTGTCTTTTTATTTTTTCTTGCCTTACTCTTTTGGCTAGACCTCAATGCAAAAATACTTGTTTTGTTCTCAAACTCATTAATGTCACATCATTAAACATAATATGAACTGTACATTTTACACATATGGCTTTAATTAAGGAAATTTCATTTTATACCTAGTTTAGTGAATGTTGAATCTCCCAATTATTTTCCCCCTATAGCTAAGAAAATATGATTTTTTAGCCCTCTTTTATTCACATGGTGAGTTATACCAATTTTCTAATTTTAATCTGCAACCCTGGAACAACTCCCACTTGGTCATGATTTTCTCCTTTTTTATTTTTTATTTTTGGTGGCACTAGGGATTGAATCCATGGGTACTCTACCACTGAACTTCAGCCTCAGCCTTTTTATAATTTTGAGAAAGAGGGTCACTAAAAGTTGCCCAGGCTAGCCTCAAATTTGTAATGCTCTTGCCTCAGCCTCCCAAGTTACTGCAACTATAGGTGTGCACCTCTTTGTCCCGCTATTTTCTCCTTTTTATATAATAAACAATTCAATTGACTATCTTTGGTTCAGGATTTTAGGGTCTATGTTCCTTAATACTTATCTATATTTTTCTTGTTACTTCTTTGCTTTACTTTCGTATCATGGTAATGCTGACTTTATGAAACTGAGTTGGAAACTGTCCCTTTTTCCACTATTTTTCTTTCTAAGAGTTTGTGTGGCATTGGTATTGTTTCAGCTTCTGGTTTTATTGATTTTTCTTTGTTCATTTTCTGTTTCACTGATTATCACTCATCTTTATTATTCCTTCCTTCTGCTTACTGTGGGCTCAATATGCTCTTTTCTTACTCTTATGATGCATGCATGCTTAGATATAATTTCAACTCTTGTCTTTCTCATCAAAGAACTTAAAGCTATAAGCTTATTTAAAATTTATTATTTATTTATTTAGCAGTACTTTATCACTTTTTATTTTTTGAGATGAGGTTTCAGTAAACTGCTGAAACTGGCCTAGAACTTGTGATCCTGATACCTCAGCCTCCCTAGTCACTAAGATTACAGGTGGGCACCACCTACCTAGCTGTAAGTGTCTTTGTAAAACTGCTCTGGCTGTATCTCACAAATTTTCATATGTTCTGCTGTTATTATCATTCACTCCCAAATATTTTCCAATATCTTTATGATTTCCTCTTTGATCCAGAGGTACTTTAAAAATATAATACTTAATTTCTAAATATTTGGGAGTTTCTAAATATCTTTTTGTTATTCATTTCTAATTTAAGAAAGAACTTACTCTGAGATCTTACCCTTTAGGAAATGTTCTGAAATTTGTTTTGGTATATAGTCTACCTTGGTGAATACTGCATTTAAAAAGAACACATATCCTGCAATTGACATGATACAGTGTTCAGACCCTTAATTATTTTTTTGTCTAACTATTCTATTATTTCCTAAGAAGTCACTAAAATCTCCAGTAATGAGTATGGGTTTGTTTATTTCTCTTTTTAGTTCTGAGAGGTTCTGCTTCTTTTTTTAAGGTTTTTTGGACACACATACATTTCTAATTCTTATATATGCCTGATGGATTGATTTTTTTCTTCTGCTATATTCAATATGTCATTTGGTGAGTTTTTCACTTAGTAATTGTGATTTTGAGCTCTATAATTTTCATTTCATTCTTTTTTCCCCTGTTTTTCCATCTCTGTTGAAATTCTCTATCCAATCATTAATTACTTGAATATATTTTATTTTACCTCACTGAAATTATTTTTGGGGAGTTGCTGGCAATTGAACCCAGGGTCTCATACATCAGCTCTACCTCCAATTAAAATGTAAATAATTGCTATTTTGAAATATAGTCTCCCAAAATTAGGCCACCTGTTCTACCTGATTCAGGAGCTCAGATAAACTTCAACTTTTACCTGAGTCACACCAACATCATTTCTTACTATTCCAGGCAAGCTGCCTTTGGAAGTTTTCTGAGTAATGCACTATGAAATGCCAACAAATAAACTTCAAAACTTAAGATGGTCATATAGTATAATTAAGATTTCACTACTAACCAATAGATCTAGTTTCAAATCCCAGATCTGGCTGTATAATCATGCATGAATTACCAAACCTTTGATGCACTTTCCTCATTTCTAGTTCACAGAATTACCATGAGAATTAACCTGAAGCATATACCAGAAAAACTAGTTATCAATATTTACCATCTGAGTCCAACAGACACTTATTTGTTGATAATTAAACAAATGTACAAATATTTCACACAATAAAGGACAGTGGAAAACAACCTTGAGGAATTTAAAACATAGCAAACTCAAATTTCATTCATATATACCGAAATGGTCAACATCTTTTGAAAACAACTAACTGACTATCAGCTGACATATATTAAACTAAAACTCATATATCTTATAAATACTGATTCCATATTTCACATCTCTAAAACATTCTACTTTACTATTCTGGTTCTTTTTTGTATTTTACTATCAAAAGGCAATACTTCAATTCAGAATTCAAATACATTTCTAACTAACATATTATAGGCTATTATTAGTTCTGGTTCTTCTTGTACTCACATTCTCAAAAACCAACACTTATATAAAATAAAAAAATACTATCCCACATCATTCTAGTAAAACAGGTTAATTCAGATTCTAGTAAACAAAATACTGCATTATGAAAACCTCACTGAATGACTAAATAGATGAGAGTAATACATCATCTTTTTGTTCTTAGATCACTAACTTAATTTGAGAATTATCTAATATACCATCAACTCAATTTCACCATCATAATTATATTCTGGAGTGTTGCTATCTCTTTGTCATCTCGATTCAACTGATAATGGTAAACCATCTTTCTATGCCAATTCTCTTTAATATTATAGGAAGAAATTAAATTCTCAACTACATCAATAAAAGCCAAAAAGAAAAGATGTAAAATGGTATCTATGTCTTTTTTTTATACATTCTTGAAAATAACATAATAATTTGGGAAACACAATAAGAAAACTGAAGGATAACAGAAATGATTCCATTATTGAAAAGTTATTCACTCATACTTCTGCATTCTTGTTATTTTAGTGTTTGGGCAGAGTGGAGAAAAATTGATGAGTAACAATGAGATCATTCTTAGGATGATGAAATCATTTCAAGCTATAGGAAAAATAAGATCACTAAGATCCCATAATGTATCTTAGATTTGCAAATAAATCCCACACAGTAATTGCAAGTTAGAATGAAGTTTTACTGTATTAAAGTCATAAAATATCAATCATTACAAGTAGTTAAAAGTGCTCAAATATCTAAAAACTAAATTGTGGGGGCTGGAGCAGTGGCTCAGTAGGCATGCTTGAGGACCCAGGTTCAAACCCCAGCACCACCATACAAAACACTAAATGTCAGAAAAACAAAAACCATATGAAAAAAATATACAAAATTGATTTAAAAAAATTTAAACTAGGATCAAGGAATCCCAATAGTATACTGAAGATTACAAGAAAATATATATGAAAATATCTGACCTCATACTAGGTTTTACCAATCTTAAAATACTCATCGTCATCTCCTATAATCAAAGAGCAAACACAAATATCTAGCAAATCCTAAAATCCTAAAATTTTAAAAGCTGAAAAGGACTTTTAAAATTATCTAGTACAACTTTTATATATTTACTCAAGAGAATTAAAACTAGAAAAGGTAAATAATTTGTTTTTAAAGATTTCATTTAGCATCTGTTGCATTCCTGCTTTGCCCAAGAAAAAGCAAATAAAACACAAATATTGGGGGCTGGAACAGTGGCTCAGCGGTTTTGGTGCTTGCCTCCCATATGCCGGGATGCGGGTTCGTACTCCAGCATCACGTATACAACAAAGTGTCTGAGCAACAAAAGCTAAATGAAAAACTAAGTAAAATTGATTCTCTCTCTCTCTCTCATTGTCCCTCTCTCTTTAAAAAAAAAAAAAAAAAAAAAAGACAAATATCAAAGATTTAGGAATAAGACCAGAAACTTTACAACTGTTAGAAGAAAGCATAGGGGAAATGCTTCAACATATAAGCACAGGCAACAACTTTCTGAATAAGTCTTCTATAGGTTAGGAAATAAAAACAAAAGATCAATAAATGAGATAGCATCCAACTAAAAAGCCTTTGTTACAGCAAAGGAAACAATAGTGTGAAGAGAGCCTACATAATGGGAGAAAATTTTTGCCAGCTACTCTTCATTTCTTTTGTTTTTTTAAGTGGAGTGGGGGAGAGAATCAATTTTTATTTAGTTTTTCATGTGGCTTTCATTGCTCCAACACTTCATTGTGTATGTAGTGCTGGGGTCCAAACCCATGTCCTTGCGCATGCCAGGCAAGTGCCATAACCGCTGAACCACCAGCTTCAGCCCCTGCCAGCAACTCTTCTGACAGAGGATTAATATGCAGAATATATAAAGAATTCAAAATACTCTAAATAAATAAGTAAATAACTCAAGCCAGGTATAGTTAATGCATGTCTGTAATCCCAGCAACTCAGGAGGCTAAGGAGGGAGGATCCCAAGTTTGAGGGCAGCCTAGGCTACTTACTAACTTAGTGAGACCCTGTCTAAAAAAATAAAAAAGGGCTGGGGATGTAGCTCAGTGGTAAAAAACCTCTCAGTTCAATCCCTAGTACTACAAAAAAAGTAAGTAAAAAATAAATAACCCACTCAACAAATGGGCAAATTAACTGAACAGATACTACTCAAAAGAAATATAAATGACCAAAAACTGTATGAAAAAATGCTTAACATCTTTTGCCATCAGGAAAATGTAAATCAAAACTATACTAACATTCCACCTCACTCCAGCCAGAATGACAAATCATCAAGAATACAAACAAGAAATGCTCGTGAGGATGCAGAAAGGAAACGGAATTCATATACACTGTTGGTGGGAATGCAAATTAGTATAGCCACTGCGGAAATCAGTATAGAGGCTCCCCAAAAGACTAGGTAGGGCACCAACACATGATCCAACTATATTACTTTTCAGAATTTATCCATAAGAATTAAAGCCAGCATACTTTAGAGAAACATGCAGACCATGTTTACTGCAGCACAATTCACAATAGCCAAGTTATGAAATCAGCCTAGACTTCCATCAAAAGATGCATGGATGAAGAAAATGTGGTATGTAAAAATACAATGGAGTTTTATTCAGTTAATAAAGAAAAATGAAATTATGTCCTTTGCAGGAAAATGATGAAATTGAAGAGTATCATATTAAGCAAAAGAAGCCAGACACAGAAAGGTAAGTAGTGCATGTTTTTTCTCATGTGTGGAAACTAGAGGGAAAAAAAAAAGAGGCGGGTCATTAAAATAGGGTGAATGAAAGCAAGCACAGGAAGGAATGAGGGGGTTGGGGGAGGCTTTGGAAAGTAGCACTGACCAAATTATGTCATATGCATGTATGAATATGCCATAATGAAACCTGCCATTCTGTATAATAAATATACACCAATTAAAAAAAAAGACAAATAATAATAGCCAAAAAAATTTTTTAAGAGAGAGGGAGAGAGAGAAAAAGAGAATCAACATTAGTTTTTCATCTGGTTTTCAATGCTCTGACACTTAGTTGTATATGTGGTGCTGAGGTCTGAACCTGGGTCCTCGCACATGCTAGGAAAGCACAATACTACTGAGCCACCACTCCAGCCCCTAGCCATAATGTTTTTAGTAAGGCTTATGATCAAAATGAAAATGAGCCAGGTGCAAAAATATGTGTCTCTAAGTCCCAGCTACTTGGAAGCCGAGGTAGGAGGGTATCTTGAACCCAAGAGCTGTTGAAGGGAAAAGGAAGGACAACAAGTGATATGTGGACTTAATCCTGAATATTATCCAACCCAACAATTAGGAAAATAACACGTTAAATCAAATGGACTAAATTCAAACCCTGGGCAGACAAGAAAGGTGAACAATTCGTCTTAATGAATTCATAAAGGCTTTGCCAGGTACAAGGCACAATGCTGGCTTTAGGAATACAAATTAAAAATGGATCAAAGAATTAGGAATTAAACAAGGAACTACACAACTGCTAGAAGAAAATATAGGATCAACACTCCACAAGATCAGTGAAGGCACTTCTTCCTCAAAAAGACTCCCATAGCTCAAAAATTAAAGCCAAGAATAAATCAGTGGGATGCCATTAAACTGAAAAGCTTCTGCTCAGCTAAAGATTTAGTCAAGAGTATCAAAGGAGAACCTACAGCATGGGAGAAAATCATTGCATGCTATGACTCCAACAGGGGACTACTATCTACAATATACAAAGAACTCAAAAAACTGAACACCAAAAACACAAATAATCCAATCAGTAAAGGGGGTAGGCAACTAAACAGAAACTTCTCAACAGAAAGTCCAGAAAGCCAATAAATATATGAGAAAATGTTCTACATCACCAGCAATCAGAGAAATGCAAATCAAAACTTCACTGAGATTCCACCTCATTCCAGTCACAGTGGCAAAAATGAAGAATATGAACAATAACAGATGGTGGAGGGGTTGTGATGAGAAAGGAACACTAATACTGCTGATGGGGCTTCAAATTTGTACAGCCACTCTGGAAGGCAGCGTGGAGACTCCTCAAAACAGTAGGGATGGAACCACCTTATGACCCAGATATCCCACTCCTGAGTATTTTCCCAAAAAAGCTAGAATCTGCATACTACAGAAACACAACTACATCAATTTACAATAGCTAAACAATGGAACCAACCCAGATGCCCCTTGCTGAATGAATGTATTCAAAAATTGTGATATATATACAATGGTGTTCTACTGTGCTGAGAGGGAATCATATCATGCCTTTTGCAGTCAAATGGATGGAAATGAAAAAAAAATTTTGCTGAGTGAAACATCCCAAACTCAGAGACTTAAGGGCCAAATGTTTTCTCTCATATGTGGAAACTAGTGTAAAACCTAAGACCGGATGATAGTCAGCTGAGTTTAAATAACAAACTTACCATAGTTGAAATTCACATAACCTGGGGGAACCATACCTATGAAGGTGGAGGAAGAAGGGAGGGAGGTTGGGAGAAGAAGGAGGGACAAGGGGAATTATCAACACAACTGGGAATACTCAACTCCTATTAGAAGCCTAGCTATACACAAGCAAGCAGAGAAACTCAGAAATGTCAACCATTATTATACATGTATATGTTCATTTCAAACTATAGTATGGTGGGATTACAGAGGAGACATGGGTTCAGGGAATGGATGAAGAGAGGTAGATCCTGTTCTAGGATCGGCCTTAACTTACTATCTATGTCTATATCCATGTATGCAATATGTAAGACTATGTCAAACTAATTTTAAAAAAGGCATAGGCAACTAAAAGAAAACCAAAACATTCAATCAAAATTTAAAACTTGTGTTGTTCAATAGACACTATCAAGAAAACAAAAACAATTTTGTTAGTTTTCCCCTTCTGTGACAAAATACCTGAGAAAAACAACTTAAAGGTGGGAAGACATAATTGGGCTCACAATTTCAGAGATTTTAGTCTAAAGCGGTTTAGATCCATGACTGTGGGCCTGTGGTTAAGACAGAACATCATGGCAAGGAGGGTGTGGTGAAGCAAAGCTGCTTACCTCATGGAGGCCATTGGAGGGAGAAGGAGTAGGAGAAAGAAGAAAAAGAAAAAAAGACAGTGTAGAGCCAGAGACAGGATATACCCTTCCAGGACATGTCCTCAGGGATCTATATCCTCCAAATAGGTCCTACCTCCTACAGTTTCCACCATCTTCTAATAGTCCATTCAATAAAGACCCCATCAATGAATTAATTCACTGATGAAATCAGAGCCATCATGATACAATCACTTCCCAAAGACCCCACCCATGACCACTGCTGCATAGGTACCAATCATTTGACACATGACCATGGGGGGGGGGCATTCCAGATTCAAACTGTAACAAAAACAAGCTCACACAATGGAAATATTATTCACAAGCAGTAAGTATTTAAGATAAATTAAAAACTCTTGCAATTCAATAATAAAAAGACAAAATGGGCTAAGAATCTGAATAGACCTTTCTCCAAAGGAGATATACAAATAGCCAGCAATATATGAAGATATGATCAACACTGTATGCCATCAGGGCAATGCAAATCAAAACTGTAATGAAACTTTATAATAAATAACAGGCAGACAAAAAGGAAATCTGTGAGGAACTCTCATAATTGTAGGAATATAAAAGGTACAGTCACTTTGAAAGACAATCTAGTAGTTCTTTCAAAGATTACAGAGATGAGCCAGCAATTCCAAATGCAAACGTACTCCAGAGAAATGATAACATATCCACACTAATGCTCATACAGAAATGATCTCTGCAGCATTTTCATGACAGCCCCAAATGTAAACAACTTACATGCCCTGCATGAACCAATGAACAACAGTAATGTCTATCCAATGGAGTATCATCATTCAGTCATACGGAGGAAAGTACCACTACACACTGCAATGTAAATGACCCTCAAAACATTATGCTATGTGAAAGAAGCTGAATACAAAATACAACATACTATGCAACCATATGAAATATCCAGAATAGGCAATTCATAGAGATAGAAAGTAAATTAATAGTCGCTAGGAGCTAGAAGTGGAGGAGATGGGGAGTAAACTGATAATAGATACAGGATTTATTCTGGGGTAATGATATGAAAAAATTCTGGAATTAGGTAGTGGTGATTGTTGCACAACTTTACAAATACACTAAACCTACTGAATTATAGACTTTTAAATAGAAGTGAATTTTATAGTACCTAAGTTATATTTCAGTAAACATATCTTTAATTAAGGGAAGAAAGGATAAGGACCTTTAATCCCACACAGGTTATGCACAACCCAGACAAAAGTCCCCTGTCACAAAGCAAAGTCAGTGGTATTGCCCAGAATGAACTCAAGTTTGATTTCTAGTTGATTCCTAGCTTTTTTTGGGGGGGGCATGTTAGTCTTTGATATGAGTTCTAGAACTGTCATTAATGTCACAGAAAGGCAAGCAATTCACTTACTCAAAGAATAAGAACTCCAAAGATACTTCCAAATTTAAAGTAAATATAAATCAATGTTAAGAAGTAAAATAAATTGTCCTGACCTGACTCTATTGATCAAAGAAAAGGTCCAAGTAAAAAGAAACAAAGTGACAATTTCTAGTACATCAAAGAAGGACCAATTTTAATTTAAAATACCAGGAAAGTTAATATACAATTAGAAATGCTTAGCAAAGTTTAAAATTAGCTGTTCTATTAGAAAATGATTAAACACTGTTCCTATGATGAACATAAATTAAGCAACTAGCTATTAAACTCTCTACAGGGTACTAAGGAGACGCGAAAATGTCAAAAATCCAATCATGTCCACAAACAACTCACCACTGAGTGAAATACATCAACATACAGACAGCTATTATAATTCAGGGGCTATAATAGAATGCTTAAGAGTCATCAGAGTAAATAGAAAAGCAATTCATTTTGAAAAGGTGTAGCAAGGGAAAAAAATGAAAGGTTTCCTTCTTTCACAGTAATGTTAATATTTGAGTTAGCATTAAAGAATGAAAGGAAGACTACTTTAGATACAAAGAAGAGTGAATATGAAGACATAAACCTGCATCATAAATGCAAAATTTAAAAAACATGATGGACTACAGTTAGAATATAAAGTTTAGGGACATGGAGCTGAAAGTTGGGAGTTGAAAATGAAGCATCAGACACAGATTTGTGTTTTTACTTGTGCGCCATTCCTTAAGGCAACAATGCAGAAGAGGGAGAAAGTAAGCAAAGAATACAGGAAGGAGACCAGCTGTAAGTGACACTGTAATTCAAGATATTTATCATTAATCTTAATTTTTGAAATCTCATTTCTCTAATTTGTTGTCATATAAAAATCCTGAATCTCCAAAGATCAATGATGATATAAAGAATCAGATCAAAGACTGAATTAGGTTCATGAGATACCTAAACATTATATATAGATCAGGATACTTATATATATATATTTTTTAAGAGAGGACAGTGACAGAGAGAGAGAGCATGCGTGCAAAAGAGAAAATTAATTTTTATTTAGTTTTTCATGTAGCTTTCGTTGTTCCAACATTTCATTGTGTACATGGTGCTGGGGTTTGAATCCATGTCCTTGCGCCTGCCAGGCAAGTGCTGTAACCACTGAGACAATGCTTCAGTTGCCAATTACTTTTTATTATAAAAACCCACAGGGAAGAAGTCTTTTGGGATGTCTCACATCCAAACTGGTGAGGGATAACACAGAAGCACAGATATTAGAGCATCAAAGTAACTGGCTGAATACGTTTCACCAATTAACAATGAACATACATGGAAGTCCCAAATGGAAATTCCAGAATTAAAACAATAATTGAAATAATAAGTTCACTAGATTTGCTTGGCAATACACTGGACAGAGTTAAAGAGTCAGAGATCTTAAAGATAGATGAGTAAAACTTAACCAATTTGAAGAATAAAAAGCGAATGAGAAAAATGAATAAAGCTTCAGGAAATTGTGAAACAATGTCAAACAGTTTATTAAACTGGACATTAAAAAGAAAGGAGAAAAAAATGTGCCCAAATAAATTTTTAAGGAAATAGTAACTGAAAAGACTAAATATTGATGGAAATCTCTTATGGATTCTACAAGATTGGAAAACCCAAGCAAAATAAACGTGAAGAAAACTATACTAAAGCACAAAATAGTCAAACTGCTAAGATCCAGAGATAGACAGATAGAAAGACACCAACCAACCAACCCTGAAAGCCAAGAAAAGAAAGGGACAGAATATGGGATGAGACACATGACATGGGGAACAAAATGGTAGCTACAATACTGGAGCCCAAGGACAATGGAATATCTTCAAAGTTCCCAAAGGTAAGAACACCCTGTAAACCCTAAATTTCACATCCTGAAAAAGGGCCATGAAGGTGGAATAAAGACCTCACTTGTTGCCTAAAAACCTACAATGAAAGAAATGCCAAAAGATATTAGGCAGATGGAAAGACACCAGACAGAAAATTGTATGTACAGGAAAGAAATCAGAAAAGGTAAATAACAAACATTTTCTTCTATGTAACTTTCTTAAAAGACAAGCAAATAAATCCTAAAGTGGGATTTATGATATAAGCAGACACACAAAATATAACTGCAAAAAAAGGGGTTAATCACACTACTATAAGGTTATCACACTTGTGAAATGGATGGCAAGAGATAAGCGATCTTAGATGATATGAAATAGAAGGTGGTATATTATCTCCACGTACTTCAATAAAACAGTATACACTATCAAGCTCCAGAGTGACTATGAACAAAATTTAAATAAAAACAACAACATAGGTAAAACTTCAATAGAGGAGCTGGGCACAAAGGCACACACCTTTAACAAACCCACACATCCTCCAAAAGGTGATCAAACTGTGCTGAACACAAACAATGGAATATATGCAAAAAATGGGACAAACTGCTAATATCCACAAGGATGAAACTCAAAATGCATTCTGCTAAGTGAAAGAAGTCAGACTCACAAGACTCTACTGTATGAGTCCCACCTACATGCACTCTGGAAAAGGCAAAACTACAGGGACAAAGAACAGATATATGCCAATGTCTAGGGAAAAGAAGGAGCTAACCTTTAAAGACAATATAGAGTACTGTTCTGGATCTTGATGACAGTGATGGATATATGAATTTGTTAAAAACAACTAAAATTATATACCAAAGAGTGATTTTTTTTAGGGTTAAATATTATTTTTTAAAAGTAGATTAGATCTAGAGCAGGAAAAGAAAGGAAAAAAAGGGCCAACAACAAATTGTTCTCTTCTGTTCCTGAGAACAGAAAACACTGTGTATGCTAATAACAGGCAGCTACAACTAAACTGCTCTGGCAGCACTGTAACATCCCAGTCCTGGGGCAGCACTTCTTTCTACTTCTGCACTGTCATGTCTCTGAATCTGGTCATCATCTCTATCTAACTCAGTCTTTCTAACCTTCTGAATAACCATGCTCCCCCTTTGTTTTTAACCCTGGTTTGTCTAACGGCCTCACATTCCTAATCCACCTTTGCTTTAACAGTCACTTGCTGGCACCAATCCACTTCTTCCTCTCTTAAACCTTAAGTTATACTTATATTAATTCCCTTAATTCCTGATTCTGTCCTTTGTTCTGACTGGTCTCTCAGCTAAACTTGGTCATGTCCTCTTCCCATCCTCCAACAGGGGTTCTTTATCTATTAAGTTAAAACCAGCAAGGCTAGCAATTTCATCTATTCAAATGCTTCAGAAACGGCAAACTCTAAAGACTCCCTTAGGAGCCCATACCAGTGTTTTCTTACTCCAAAAATGTAATATCCTTATTTTTGCCCAACCAAACTCTTACTTATTCCTTAAGTTCTCTTTCTTGTTCAGTTTTGTTTAAAAAAAAAAACACAAAAACAAAAACAAAAACAGATAAGCAGTCAACTTGTTCCTCACAAAAACTACATTTACTTTTGTATTAAAATTATACTCTTCCTTCTTTAGGATAAATGCTTGATTCCTTGCAATACTGTATTTTATGTTTTCTCAAATCTCTCCAGTTTTTCTCTTCTGTTCATCTTCTAATACTTTTTTTTTTTTAATTGGGATTGAACCCAGGGACACTTAACCATTGAGCCACATCCCCAGCCTTTTACTTTTTATTTTGAGACAGGTTCTTGCTAAGTTGCTGAGGCTGGCTTTCAACTTGCCATCCTCCTGCTTCAGTCTCCCAAGCTGCTGGGATTACAGGCATGCACACCTGGATTTTCTTTTCTTTCTTTTTTTTTTTTTTTCCTTTTTCGAGATGTGTTCTATGTTGTCCAGACTGGTCTTGAACTCACAAGCTTAAGTGATCCTCCTGCCTCAGCTCCCAAGCGGCTGGCACGACTACAAGCATGCACCACCAAGCTCTCTCATCTTTTTAAAATGAAGTGATCCAAACAGGATATTAGTAAATAGATAATTTATAAGTAAATGTAACAATATTAACACAGCCCCCCCTCAAAAGGAACTGCCTTTGAAAAGAAAGTAATGAATCAACTACATGATTGGAGAACAGAAATCAAGAAAAACACTCAAAAATAAAAAATCTCAAAACTGCAGGTTAAATCTCTAGCAGTACATTTCTCTCCTCACAAACCAAGAAACTCCAATCTTCAGTTATTTCTCCTTTACAATCTCCCATTTCCAGACAAAAAAGAGCTTTCCCGGACCACCACAACAAGGTGGGCAGGGAGTTTTCCTTACTATGAATTAAATGTAGTTCTTAAAGGCAGTCTTAAAGTCTTTGCTATTCTTCTCAGTTCTATTAGAGTTCATTGTTGATAATCACTTAATGCAGCTGTGATACTACTTCCTTTAGTTCAAGAAAAAGTATCATTTTTCTGAACTGGAGAAGTGGGAATAAGGTTGTGAAAAGTTTAAGCTGGAAAGCTAAGAAAGAGAACTCTTTTTTAACTAAATTTCACTGGTGATTTGTTTTTCCATAACGTGAGCAAAATATTTACCTTTAAGATCATTAAGAAGCATTTTTCCCAATTACAGAATAAGATGACTTTCCCCAAAATTTAGGTCAAAAAAAAAAAAGAGAAAATAGTACAAATGAGGAGATAAAAGACAAGATATTTAAAATGGAGACAGACTGCAGGATATTTACTTAGGGAGAAGAAAGGGCTATAATCAAGGCAGAAAGTAATAAATAAATTTATCCCCCAAAAGTAGAGCAGTCATGGATGCAAAATATAATTTCACTTTGTTTGTGTTTCTAGTTAAACCGATAATATGGCTACTTGAAATAAGTCATAGGGAATAAAAGAAAATGGAGTTAAGATCATCAATGCACATAAGAGGGTACCAAACATGAAGCAATTTTATAAGTCTTTCATGAAAAACTGAGCAAGGAAAAATAGCCATATAAAATCATCTGTAATTCAACAATATATTTCACCTTTAGATTAGGCTTTATATCTCTCTGGTAAAACAATGAACAGAAAAACTATACTATGAAAACACATGGAAGAAGATGCCACATTAACTACTTCTGCCTCTTGGACCTGTTGGATCATGACTGCAGCTAGTAAAATCCTAAGGGGTTAAAGTCCACCCCATACCCAAGACCAAAATCTACTCCCACCCCACCTTGGCTCAATGGTTTTCTCCCACTGTGGTGAGGATGGTTTTGGAAAAGCTCCTCAAATGCCAGGAAACACTGTAAATACAAAAAGAAAAAACAATTCATAAGTACCAAAACTTAACTAACATTTTGGCCTCCCTTACAGGGAAGATCGGCATAATGGAAAAATCGCCTGCCTACAAAGAAACCTAGTGTATTTCACTTGCTCAGCCTTCATTCTAAGACTTTTGCTGTAACTCCAGACAATGTGGGTGACAGGATAAGGGACCCAGGATACATACTCTTCCTGCAGTGTGGAATTTAAGCCAGAAATTGCTGATGCCATCTCTGCCACTAATTGGGCAAAAAAAGAACTCATCAGAAAAGTTAACAGAACTAAAGGAAGGAAAAAGATATTCCTGATTTAAAAACAAACAAACAAACAAACAAACAAAAAAAACAACCTTAAGAACCTGGTTCCAGTTCTTCCTAAAGTATTTTTCCATCTTAAGTAAGTCTTAAGACTGGCAAGAGAGTCTGGTCAATATACTGGGTTCTAATTCCACAGTGAACCTGAGCAAGTCACTCTCCATCTTCTGGCCTTAGTTTCCCTTATAAAATGGGGATTTTATAAAATGGGCTAGACTGAAGTTTTCAACACATTTTTAAAAGCACTAGAACTCTCTTTGCTTTTTAAATGAAATTTCATTTTGATAACAAAAATTAAAATGACTTTACTAAAATAAATTTACTTTGTAAGTGCAAATTCACATCTATTTCTGACCAAAATAAACAAGAACTATTTATAACTCACTTTGAGACCAAAACTAACTGACTCTATTACTTATAAACGTATATGATAGATCAAATGTATGATATTTACTTATTAAGACCAAAATCAATGAGAACAATGATGTGTTTTGATAAACACAAAACTTTAAAATCAGAGACTAATAGCAAAAGCTGAAAGCTCTTATTAGCCTCTTGGGATATAATTTATTCCTGTATTCTTGTTTTAGCTGCCCATTATTGAGATAATCCTAATCTCAAAAGAAGAGTTGCAAAGAATAATATACTATTTAATTAACAATGGAGGAAAATAATTTCTGAACAAAAGAAAATTAATTAGCCTGACAGCACAAATTTTCTAAATGACTCCTGAACTGGTTAAAATTTAGTACAAAATATTAGTTAATCGCCCATGTGTTAGTTTTAATTTTAATGATTTTTAATCATTTAAAAATTAAACTGGAATCAAATGTTTATAAATCTAATTAGCACTTTCATAGATTTATAATAAAATAATCTTTAGTCTTTTAAAAATATTTTTCGATTTGATTTATATACCTTGTCTATAGAAAATTATAATGAAGGATATAAGAAATGCTTAATGTTTTTTAATAATGTCCATTTTAAAGGAAAGAAAAATTTCACCACCATCACAATCTTGAGTTATGAGCATAGACAAAAATAAAAATTAAGACTGCTATAGTAATGATCTAGTCAATCTTAATGAAAACCACTTGACAGCACAGATCACTAAAAGTGCTATAAAATATTTATTACAGCAGTGACAGTTTTACAACACAAATGAATAACTCTCCATCTCTAGCCAAGAAGTTAACAGTCTAGCAGAGAACACAATATATTCATTCAACAAGGGCATCTTCTCAGTGTCTCCAGTCACCATGCAAGCAACTGGGGCTAAACAATGAACAAGATACACATGGTCCCTACACCCTCACAAATTCAGACTTTAACCTAGAAGTAGTTGATAACTAATGAACATACTGGAAAAAGAAAATTGTACTGCGGAAATAAAATTACATTCGTTAACATTTTTGAAATGTTAATGCTGGCTACTATGTGAAACTTACTATAAACTAAATAGAGTAAGTCCCAAATTAGGATGATGATAATGGTAACAATGATGACAGTAACAAGAACACAAAGGAGGGTGCAGCAAACTCAGCTAAAGTACAGGGAACAAAAACAGCTTCAGAGAAGGAATGCTCAATCTTCAAAGACAAGGAGCAGGCCAAGCAAAGCAAAGATGCAGTAAGACCACATAACGAGCATGTTTGGGAAACTTCAAGATGTTCCTCACAGTGAGTCTTGAATGAGCTGCCAAAGACAGATTTAGAAAAAGAGAGTAAAGGATATTTTGTAACAAAGAATGTATACCACCTCCAGAACACAGATGAGTAAGCAGTGTGCTTATGTGACCAGTTTTACATTTTAGAAATAATTCTTCTAGGGACAATTAGCCTCAAGAGAAATACAAGCAGCTTAGCCACCGAAACAAGAATGCATCTTTCTAACAGGTATACTATCTCAAACCCCTAACCTAATAATTTATCTTGATCTAAACAAGTACTCTGAGCTTACAAAAACAAGCAACTATACCAAATTAAGGCCAAACAATATGATATGGTTATTAAAACAGTAACAAAAAAGGGAAGTAAAACTCTAAAAATGTAATTTTACAATAAGTCTTCTAATTTGAAATAAAATTGTTTCTCTGTTATTACCCATTTTCTTAGTTGCTATCTTCTTGACTCTGTTTATCTCCAATTTTTAATATTATATTTTTAGACTTTTTTTACACAGAAAGCTTTTCCACTTGCCAACTACACATTAGATCTGCTCTTTATACGCTTCATTTCAAGAAAATAATTCCTACCTTTCCGGGGTCATCTTTGGATCGAGGCACTTTAAGGAAACATTTGTTCAGTGACAGATTATGTCGTATGGAATTCTGAAATTAAAAAAGAAAAGCCATTGGGTAAATGGAATCCAATCAACAAAACCTATCTTTAAAAACAGAATCCAAAACCTAAATATCTCTATGTATTTTAATATAATTACAAATGAAGTAAACTTTTACAATTAGCTTCATATTTTAACCTAACTTTCAAATTACAAATAATGCAAAGAGAACATTATTAGAAAAGAATTTCTAGTGGATTCTACAACAAATGTAATATATGTAGTACGGTAAATGTTTAAGACCTTTTACTGACGCAGGAATATGCCTTTGATGTAAAATTAAGTGCCAAATACAAAACTGAACATACACCATAGCTTTAATCATAGCTTTCCATTTATTTATTTATTCTTTGAAACAAAACAGAATATAAATGTTATAAATTATTCTATATGCGATTTTTGGTGATAATTGTTTTCTTCTTTTTACTTTTCTGTGAGATCCAAATGGTATACAAGACATACGTACTACTATTTTTTTTCATCTGTTTTTCTTTTTTCTTTCTTCCTTTTTTTTTTTTTTTTAATGTTAAGGATTGGAAGTGTGGCTTGGTGGAAGCATGCTTGCCTAGCGTGTGCAAGGCTCTGGGTTCAATCCTGTTATGGTTTGGATGAAAAGTACCCCCCAAAAGCTCAATATGTTAAGACAACACAAAAAGACTGAGATGAAATGGAGTTCTCTCTCTGTTTCCTGATGTGAGGCCTTGAATGCTTCCCTCTGCCACACTCTTCCACCATGACATTCAGCTTTACCTACAGCCCCAAGGAATGGAGCCAGTTATCTATGGACTAAGATCTCTGAAAACTGTGAGGCCTCAAAATAAACTTTTCCTCTTTAAATTACTTCTGTCAGGTCTTTTAGTTGCAACAGCAAAAAAAGCTGACTAAAATTCCTAGCAAAAAACCAAAAAAGTCTAAAAAATTCCACTGCTCTATTACAAAAACATACAGAAGTCAATTTGGTTCTGTTATCTGTAATGGGAAAAAAACACATAGAAAGATACTGGCCACAGAGGACTGCTTGTTATCAAATGATGATGATGTATATGGTGGAAAGAGGCCCCAAATGCATTTAGCCACTGCTAAGAATGGTACTTTTGGGGGTCCATTTTTTGACATACTGTCTACTCTCACAGGAGTGATATCAGGATTTAAAGGTTTTTTTAAAAGAGGTATACAGAATATAAATCTAATCCTACTTTATTGCCAAAGTAGAAATTTAAAATTTATGAATGGGATTTCGACCTCTGCTTGTGATACAGACAGCTACAAAGAATGATCTCCCTCACAAAAATGAGAAAACACTGGGTAAACTGAAAAATCAAGTCGATTTTTGAGCTGCATCCAAAAGCTCAGGTCGTAAGGCAACTAAGCAAACTACATTCCTAAAAGGGACAAGGCTATACAAGGAGGAAATGGACATGCAAACTGCCACATCTCTGGTAGATGTGGGGAAAAGATCAGGCCACAATTAAGTAGGTAATTAGAAATAAGCTAAAATTTTAAAGGCTAACAATGAGTTAGTGAGTCAGTTTAGAACAAGGGCCCTGGACACAAAGGAAGTTCCACTCACTCTCAAACTTTTCTCCTTAAGCCTCTACAATGCACTCATTATAAAAGTTAGAGTAGGATAAGAGATCAAAACGAGTCTTCCTCAGTGGCACAAGAAGGAAGAAGGTGTTTGAAGGTGAGGGGTAGGGAAGCTACAAAGTCCACCAACATTCCACAAATTTTTACAAAGAAGAAGAAAGAAGGGAGGAAGGGGGAGGGGGAAGGAGGAGGAGGGAGGAAGGAGGAGGTAGAGAGGAGGTGGGAGGAGGAAGAGGAAGAAGAAGAAGAGAAAAAACAAACCTAAAATCTAAGTTTGAAATAAAAAAAACACCAAACTCTCTCAATCATAGAATTCCGGCAAAGATTCATTACTGCTAGAGAGTATTTAAATAGCAACAAAACATTTCTGCCTCTAGAGAGGGATAGGAAACCCAGAATACAGGCAAAGATCTACTGGTACTGCAGAAAATTTTTGTAGAGGAGATAGAGGAACTAACTTGGGACCAGCATTGTATACTGATACCATGCAGGTCTGCTACAGGTGGGGAAGCAGGAGACGCTCCTATTCAAAAGCAACTAAAATACAAACTAGTTTGGCTGAGTGAAAGGAGCACTGAAACCCATCCCCCACCCAAACTGAAAGGCTTATGTTAAGTCTGAGGCTAGACCAACAGAACAGAGAAAAAACCCTTGCTTCTACAAAAAAAAAAAAAAAAAAAAAAAAAGCTGGCACTAAACACAAACAGCAGTCTACATATAGAGTCCCACCTATAACAAGGTCTAAAATCTAAAGAGATGGAAAAATGAAAAAATCCTATAGCACCCCATCCCCACACTACAAGCACAAGTTAACAGGAGCCTCCTACTGGAAGAATGTGAAGTCTTCAGGGTATTAAAGACACAGGCACCAGCAATAAAACCCAAATTCAGCTCAACTACAGACTGACCCACCCTTCCCCGCAGCAAACATATAAAAAGACTAAGATGCTTGTCAATTTGTAAGTACAAATACTATTTACTTTAATTTCTACCATCCTTCTAAACGGTGTGTATCTGGTACAAAAAGTATAAGAGAAAACCACAATATCAAGAGATAAAGTAAACAACAAAACCCAACTGAGAGACAACTCAAGTGTTAGAACTATCAGACGAAACCTTTAAAATAATTATGATTACTATTTTAAAGGATCCAGGAAGAAAAAAGATGGGGAATTTCAACAGAGATGTAGAATTTATAAGAAAGAGACAAATGTACACTACAAAAATAAAAAATCCAATCAAAGAAAGAATTCCAGGCTGGGGCTATAGCTCAAAAGCAGAGTGCTTGTCCAGCAATCGTGAAGCTCTAGGTTTAATTCCCCAATACTGCCCCTCCAAAACAGTAGTAAAGAATTCCTAAGATGGGTTCATCAGTAAACTGGATGCAACCAGAGAAAGGTTTGGGGAACTTGAAGACAGATCAACAGAAGTTATCCAGACTGAGACCAGCCCATACATGCACATGTGAATGCAAAGACTTAAGGAGAATCAATCATCCAAAAACCGTGAAACAATACATGTAATTCAAGCCCCTGAAGAAGGAGAAAGGAAAGAGTGAGGCAGATGGAATATGTGAAGAAGTAACAGTAAAGAACTTTACAAAAATAATGCAAGACAACAACCCACACATGCAAGAATTTCAGAGAACACCAAGCCCAATGGCTAGAGGTGTACCTCAGAGGTAGAATGCATACCAAGAGTACATGCAGCCCTGGGTTTGATCTCCAGAAACACCAAAATAAAATAAAAAAAAAAAGAAGGAAAAAATCCATACCACTGCTTTCATTGTAGCTGAAATGCTAAAAACCAAAATGAAGAAAACACCTTGAAGGCAGTCACAGACGAAAAAAAGATTATGTCACATAGGAATACAGGTAAGAATTACAGGCGACTTTTCCAAAACAATGCAAACCAAAAAAGAATAGAGTGGTATCTTAAAATACTAAAAGGAAAAAAATAAAAATTATACACAGTGAAAATATCTCTTAAGAATGAAGACAAAGTAAAGACTTTCAGGCAAACTAAAGCTGAAAGAATTCACTTCCTATAGTGCCAACTTGCTGAAAATGTTGTAAGGAAGTTCTTGAGGCAGAAGTAAGAAATCAAAGGTAACTCAGATCTATAAAATGAAATGAAGAGTGCCAGAAATGGTCAAAATGAAGGTAAATTTTAAAAACATGCTTGTTAACTTGTAATGTCTTTAAAAGATAACTATCTAAAGCAAAGATAATAATTTATTTTAGCACATGTAATATGTGAAAGTAAAATGTATATCAATAGCACAAAGGATGGGTCAAAGAGACTGAAATAAAGTTTAAGAAATTCTTACACTATATATGAAATGGTTTAATCATATTCAAAGGTAAAGCATAGTAAGTTAAAGACATTGCAATGGACTCTGCCTCCTCAAAACCCTTAATGTTGAACCCTAATTTCCAATAAGATAGTATTTAGAGATAGAGCCTTTGTGGTGATTAGGTCATGAGGTTGATCATTGAAATTGCTATCCCCTTAATTAAAACCTTTCAATGATTTCCCACAATACTTAGGATAAAATCCCAAATTCTTAAACTTCCAAAGACTCTTCATAATCTGACCCTAATTTTTGTCTACATTCCTCCATTATTCCAATGTTCTCACACTTTCTACACTTTTCCAAATTACTAAATCTGCAAAGATTACTATTCCCAGCCTTACTTCTTCTCTTCCGCTAAATCAATCTACTCAACTTTCAACTTGGTCTCAACACCAGTTTGTTCTGGGAAACCCTCTCTGGCATTCATAGGTTAGGGCAAGTATCATTAATAATTTATTTGGAGGGTGACAGGAGGGATTAAACGCCAAGGACATAAACATATTAGGAAAACACTCTACACCAGCTATGTCATGTCACGCCATGCCATGCCATCCTATCATATTCTATTCTGAGACAGTATCTCACTAAATTGCCCAGGCTAGCCTCAAACTTATGATCCTCCTCCTGCCTCAGCCTCCAAGTAGCTGCCATTACAGACATGCCACAGTACCCACTTAAAATAAATGTTTTTTTTATCATCTTCAATTTCTTATCACACTTGCAATTATCTGTTTAATGAGACTCCTCCTCTACGTTGTATTCTCTGCCAAAATATAAATAGGCTCCAAGAAGTGGGGATCTTGTAATAGTGCTCTACCACTAAGCCATACCTCCAGCCCACAAAGGCACATTTAGAAAATAAAAAACACCCACAGAGATGCAAAACCCAGGATATATGTACATATACACAAATATCCCATAAAGATTACTTTAGACCTCACAACTTGGACTATCTTTCCCTCTAATACCCTAAGAACAGAAGTTAGGAGAGCAGACATTAGAATGATCAAGGTTAACTGGGGAGAAAAATTAATCAAGACATAATGCTTGGCCTTAAAAATCCCATCTCCCAAAGTAGCTTCTCAATAAACTGGAGATGCATTTCAATGCAGATTCCTAGGCTCCACTCTAAGTGACCAACTAAAATTCCTTGGAGTTAAGGCCCAGAAATCTGAATTTTAAAACCATTCTAATTGATTTTTATTTCAAACTTGAGTTTAAGCTGGTACTCTGCAATCCAGTATATATGACTAACATCTTTCTTCTCCCACTTTAGGTGTCCTGGTTCCTCTCCCAAAATCAATATATGTACTCATTTGTTTTTTTTCCCCTGCTAAGCACATAAATAGTTCCAGTATTACTCCCAACTTCCTAGTTTCTTTCCTCATTTCTTTTCTTGGGGTTATTTGATATAAACGCCTCTAGTGAAGTTCTACTACCAAACTTCATTTTCTAACTTCATTTCTCTATGATTCTTTCTGACCTCATAATGTATCCCATAAAATATACAGTCAGCCAGGCACAGTGGTGTACATCTACAATCTCTAAAACTTGGGAGGCTGAGGAAGGAAGATCACAAATCAAGGCCAGCCTCAGCAACTCAGTGGTAGAGCATTCCTGGGTTTAGTCCCCAGTACTACAAAAAGAAAATAATGCTCGAGTCAAAAGTTTCTTCAATTGATTTTTTCGGTCCGATTATGTTATTAATCTGATACAATATTAGTTCACTTTTAAAGTTTCCTTTTTCATCTCATTTTTAACATGAAAACATTAACGTAGTACAAAAGTCAAAACTATATAAAGGTGGGCTGGAGAGGTGCAGCAGTTTTGGCACTTGCCTGGCATGCACAAGGACGTGAGTTTGAACCCTACTACCACATACACAACAAAGTGTCAAAGCAATGAAAGTCACACGAAAAACTAAATAAAATTGATTCTCTCTTACTGTCCCTCTCACTTAGAAAAAAAAAGAAGCTATATAAAGGTATACTCAAAATCTTATTCCCTTCTATATCCCTTCCACTTCAATTCTATTCATTCCCTATACATAGTATCTATTACAGTCCTAACTTATATTCCTAAATTTCTTTTATATAACCAAATACAAAATGAATTGCTCATTTTTTTCTCCAAAAAGTTACACCACCATACCCTACATTTTCTTTTTTTTTTAATATATTACCCCAAATTCCAATAACTTAATAGGTTAATTTTTCTCAGTAAGGTAAACAGCTTGAAAATTTTAATTCCTTTTCCTCCAGTTCAGATTACAAAATCACTCAATTACAGAATATTCAAAAGGTTATTTTTAATAATGTAATCTCCCTTCAATACCCTAACACAAAATGCAAGAGTTTTAACCAAATACTAAAATTCTGTGAGTCCTTTTTAGTGATCACAGCAGCATTTTCTCCTCTAGGTGACTTGACTCTACATTTCTAAAAAGGTAATGACAAATTGCTTTAAGCTTTCTCCTACCCTCTCTTAAATCAGTGTGAGCTAACTTCACAAATTCTAAATAACCTTTCATTTCCCCTAATCTATTTCCTCCATACCGAAAGAGGTAGTAGTAGGCAGATTAACGGAGTACGAAACTGAGGCCAAACAGGTTAATGAGGAACATAATCCAAGTTTATATACTTAATTCTCTAAACTTTGGACCAAGTTCTCAGTTAGGCATTCGTATATTCATAGGTTCTTTAGTCTGGCTGATCTTGACTAGTGGACCCCACATCCAAGTGTTTAAGAATTCTTAAAAATATCCCACTTGGGGCTGGAGCAGCTCAGCAGTTACAGCGGTTGCCTGACATGCGCAAGCATGTGGGTTCAAACTCCAGCACCACGTATACAATGAAGTGTCCGAGCAAAAAAAGCCACATGAAAAACTAAATAAAATTGATTCTCTCTCTGTCCCTCTCTCTTTTAAAAAAAAAAAAAAATTCTACTTCAAAATACGGCTCAATTTCCACTTCCCTCAATAACTTTCTAATAATTCCCCCTTCCTTTTAACTCTCATAGCACTTATTCTTTGACCTACTCATTTTAATGCCTCATCCTACTTCCCATAAACTCTAACTATATGGTCTTCAGTTCATGCTTTTTACTAGGTCACACATATAATGGATATATTTATGGTCATATATAGGTGTGCCCAATTAGCCATTTATAGTACTGCACTCCACATTTCTCTATTAAAGAGCTTTCTATACAGCATCACAATTACCTGTTTATTTATATATATATATATATAGATAGATATATATCTATATCTATATATATATATATCTTCTTCATCCAATAAAGATTATAAGCACCCTTAGGTGCCCTATGCTAAGCTTCTTTGTTTTGCCAAAGCCTAGAAGAATACTTCACAAAAGCAGATAGCAAATAAATCCTTTTCAAATTAATGAGTGAAAACTACAGCTGAAAACAGGATATTATCTAGATTAGAGACTCCAAATTAGTAGTCTACAGTTTTTGGGTTTTTTCTAACAGAGAGTGACAGTGAGAGAGAGATAGAATCAATTTTTTATTTAGTTTTTCATGTGGCTTTCTTTACTCCAAGACTTCATTACGTACGTGGTGCTGGGGTTTGAACTCTGTGTATTCACACATTCCAGGCAAGCACTGTAACCACTGAGCCACTGCTCCAGCCTCTAGTCCAGTCTTAACACAGACAAGAGATTTATGTTTGTACTACAGAGTATTTTAAAAAATGGATAAGATTAGCAACATTTAAAAATTGAAAAAAATCACACAGAAAATTACATATTTCTTGCTTTTCTTGGAGAGGGAAAAACTGAAATATCTGCCACATGCCCTAAAACTCACAAGCAACTAGAAAATAGCTGCTCCTTTTACATCAAATATGCACTCTTCAGTATGACACAGTTTTTCCTTTATTTATGTCACTTGAAATGCCTACAGGTGCTACTCAAATGACATAAATGAATAAAGACCCATGAATCCCAGGTGGGTTTCTTATTCAAATTTTGGTCACTTCTATTCCCTAGCCAAGATGTTTCTCCATCATCAAATGGGTTTATCAAAATCTCCTCTTTCCCTCATCCCAAATCTTGACAAAAGGAACATATTGCACCCCTGTGATAAAAACAGAAAATACATACCTACTTGCTTAGATTGATGCCTTGATTCTCAGGTCAAATTTTATCATGTATTTCCTCCACTAAAATATTCTGTTAGAGGAGACTCTATTCAAAGGTACTGTTAACAATCACATCTCACACTGAGCTAGTTAAGAGAAAGTTTATCTTAGCAAATTAAATTCAATGAATATTTATGTAGCTTTTGCAAAATTATAGGTTCTGATTAAGAATCCATGCACCAGGGCTGGAGCAGTGGCTTGGCAGTTACAGCGCTTGCCTGGATTCAAACCCCAGCACCCACGTACACAACTAAGTGTTAGAGCAACTAAAGCCACGTGAAAAACTCAAAAACTCTCTCTCACTATCCTTCCCCTCTTAAAAAATAAAATAAAAATGTGCACCAAAATTTTCAAATCTACCAAATCTGGTACCAAATCTTGACTCTACCATTCTCTACCTAGTTACTTAATTTCTCAAAGCCTTTTCGAATCTTATCTCCAAAATTTGGTCAACAGTAAAATAAGACAAGAGTATTGGAGGAGAAAGACTTACGGAAAACTCAAAACCTACCATCATCTAGTGGAGACCTAAAACCTACAAAATGCTGCCCCACCATATAACGCACAACTGGACAATTTCTATGTAAAAAAATGAATGAAACATGCAGAGACCAAAAAAAAAAGTAAGTTGAACTATTTGCCATTTAACCTATACTAGGCTAAGTAATGTCGATAATACAACAAAATGCTCCTTTAAAGGAGTGGTTAAGGGGCTGGAGCAGTGGCTTGGTGGTTGCTGCACTTGCCTGGAATGCGCGAGGACGCGGGTTAGAAACCTATCATCAAATACACAACGAAGTGTCAGAGCAAGGAAAGCCACACAAAAAAACTAAATAAAGTTGATTTTCTCTTTCTCTCTCACTGCCTCTCTCTCTCTTGAGAGATAGATAGATAGATAGGGTGGGTGGTTAATCCCAGGGCTGGAATAAGGAAGATACCTGACAACCCTGGAGCATCTATCTGGTGGTGGTAAAAAAGGATGAACATGCTAACCAAACAAAAAGAATGAGGTAGTAAAAGAACTACCAATGACCAAAGCTGCAACAATTTGAATAACATTAGCACAAAGAACAAAGTTAATATCTACAAGTGTACAGTATTACAAATAAATGACTGAACAAATAAATAAAAGGGGGGAGATAGCTCTTTCTTACTGAAGAATGTCAATTAACAAGTGTAGACGAATGGAGGAAAGGAGGAAATCCCCATTAGAAAATTAAAAATTGCTGCAGTTATTACCTACCAATGAATGCTAAAATTACTGGGCAAAAGTTTAAAAAGAAACAAGGGACTCTCTGTATACCCTCAAAGTATCTCCTGAAAGTACTGTATTACTTACAAAGTGGTAAATAGTAATTTTACAGAGGAGAAAACTGGCAGACATCACTTTAACCAGAGAATCGTGGTTAATATTACCAAGATAAAACTGTGGTACATTTATACCATGGAATTTTACACAGCAATTAGAAGCAATGATATTGCAGCCTTTGAAGGTAAATGGATGGCTATGGAAGAGATCATGCTGAGTGAAATCAGCTTAACCCAGAGAACTAAGGGTCGATTGTCTCCACTCATCTGTGGAGGTGGGGACTAGACCCTGGCCAGTGAGAAAGTTGGTCTATTATCATGTGTTAAATCCAGGTAAGATATAATGTTATACAACCTAATACTTTTTTAGAGATATTGTGGGAAGGGGAAGGGAGGGATAAGGGTGGATAATTGGGGGGGCACCCCTAGGGGTAACTGTAATATCCAGAATCTATACACATTTTATATTATTTTGTTAAAAACTTGTATGGTTGTTCAAAATTTAAAAATATTAAAAAAAATATTACCAAGAGTAAGATATACTGAAATCATGTACCTTCTCATATTCAGGAAAGGACATACTACCACTTCATCATTCTTCCCCCAAATGCAATACACCCATCTAATTATGAGGGAAATTCTACAAAATATTTGACAAGTACTTTTCAAAACTGTCCATGTCGTTTACTGTGACACAGGAAAATCTATGTTCACAGCAGCTCAATTTACAACAGAAAAATTATAGAATCAACCCAGATGCCCCTCAACGGATGAACGCATACAAAAGCTGTGGTGTGTATATATACACAGTGGAGTTCTACTCAGCTATTAGAAACAACAATATTATAGACTTTGAAGGTAACCCAGGCTTGGGTGAAATGTAATCAAGCTCTTGCACTAGATCCACCAAAGGTGTAGCAACACCTAATCTAGGGGAAACACAGATATGCACAGCCGGGCTGGGAGAGGAGAAAGGCGGAGGGATCTGGGAAGACAATCAACAATGTAGCATACTCTTTACCCGGGCCCCCCGTCCAAGAAGCCAAATAATATTTATGCAACCATTTAATTCTGGAAAATTCACAAATATATATTCATGTATATATTTGTTTATATCTCTTCTTGAGGGGGGAATACAGAAGAATCAAAAGATTGGGGTGGTGATGTGCGGGGTGATTCTGGATTAGGATCAAATGCATATCATATTGTTACTTTATATGCCTTTATGATTGTACAACAACTCAATTTATAAAAAAAAAAAAAAATTCCATGTCATAAAAGACAAGAAAAGAGAGGAATCTTTACAAATTGGAGGACACTGAGAAGACATGAATACATACAATGTAGGATTCTAGACTGGATCCTAAAATATAAAAGTGCATTAGTGGGAAAATGGAAGAAATTCAGATACAGCCCATAATTTACTCAGTACAGAGCAGTACTGTCTAGTCAGTAGTACTGTACCAGTATTAATTTCTTGATTTTGAAACTATACTATGGTTATGTAAAATGTTAACATTAGAGGAAGATGGTGAAGAACATAGGGGAACCTTCTGTACTTCTGTAACTCATACAAATCTAAAATTCTATCAGACTAAAAGGACATTTTTAAAAAATTGTGGGTAATGACTATACTACTGGCTATGATACTGTATTTTTACCTTAGACTATTAACTTTCCTGAACTGAAGGTATTTTTTTCTATTGAATGCTACATTCTTACCACTCTTACTTTATGCTGTATCAGTCCTATAACACAATAAAGCTCCAAAAATTAATCAAAAATAAATTTATCCACCTAAATTTAAAATTTTCTATTTCTGACATCTTCATCTTCAATTATGAGCTTCCACAAAGCTTTATTTGCAACAGCAGTCAACACAATTATCATTGCTTATTACATAAAAGTAATAATTTAAATAAAATCCTTACCTTCCAACCACTGCCAGCCTCTCTATAATATGGAAAGTTATCACAAATCCACTGGTAAATCTCACTTAAAGTCATTTTCTTTTTGGGAGAGCTATTAATTGCAAATGTAATGAGGCTGGCATAACTGTATGGAGGTTTCCCATCTTTGTGCTGTTGGACTTCTTCCTGGTCCAGAGTTGTATTTGGATCAAGAAGTGCATTCTTCTTAGAAATTCCTGTTCCATGTGCATTTTGTGAAGCATCCGATTTTTGGATGGCTGCTCTCATGGTGAGCTGTGGTAACCAGTCCATAGATGTTAGGCTGCTCTCCAGTTCAGATGTCATCCTGAAGGTAAATAGACTCCTTAGTCAATATCAAGGAAAGAACCCCTGCTTCTCAAAATAATCCAATAGTCACAAATCTAGGAGTTCCAAAGTGAGGGAAAGCCTGAGTTAAATCTGGAGGAAAAAGATTGAGTACGTTAATGACCAAACCAAATATTTAAGGGATCAACATTTCCAATCTTTTTTTTTTTAACTTTTTTCCTCTCCAAAACATAATATACTTGTTTTAAGGTGTTTAAAATACAGAACAATACATACACACTAAGTGATGCTGATGCCGATCTTTCTTTTAAAAAAGAATGTCTGCTACTTTAAGAGGTAGGGCAACAGAAATCTTGGTATGAAAAATTATATCTGTGGTCCAGTTTTCTACTCACCAAACACCACAAGCCCTTAAAAACTTATGGCTATAAATCTGTACCTCAATTTCTTTTCCACAAATTTTAGGACAGTCACACAAAGGAAGGTCAAAAATAAAGTGGAGGGTGGAGGGGAGACATCTGAGAAGTAACTGAGAAATACACAAAGGAATTTGAATGGAGGAAAGACGGTAAGAATTGAGCAGGTGGGAAGTAGGAAAAGTAAAGCAGGGTAGACAAGAATAGCATGGAGACAAGCTAGCTGGGGGAGTCCAAAGAAAAAAGGAATGTAAAGTCAAGGACACTAATGAGTAAGGAGAAAAGGAAGACAGGCAGTACCAGGCGATTATTTCTTTGAAAAAAAAAAAAAATCAAGTCAAGGAACCAGCTTACAAAAACTAAATAAAGATCTAGGAGTAGGGGCTGGAGCAGTGGCTCGGTGGTTATGGCGCTTGCCCGGCTTACGCAAGTACATGGGTTCAAACCCCAGCAATCCACGTACACAACTAAGTGTCAGAGCAATGAAAGCCATGTGAAAAACTCAATAAAAATTGATTCTCTTTCTCTCTCTCTCACTGTCCTTCTCTCTTTTAAAAAAAAAAAAAAGATCCGGGAGTATAGGAGTATAGGATATAAGAGACTAAATCACATAAATGGCAGGGAAAAAAAGGCATTATAAATTCAAAAACAAGCTTGGGCAAATGTCCAGTGATTTGGATTCTCTAAAGTATTTATCTCCAGGACTAAACTATTCAGACCATTACCCTGTGAAGAGAGAGAAAAAAAAAAAAAAGCCACGTTAACATATACTATAAAAAAGTCTTTCCTTAGAGTAGCTTCTTTCATCTTGACATTGCACACTGGAATTGTTACTTTCAACAGAGGATTCAACCCCATCTATTCTGGAATCAAATTCAGGAACAGTGACCTTGACAATAAAGTGGAGAAGAATGAAAAGACTACTGATTACTACATCACAATAAAGGGAAAAAATAAAAAATAAACAAAAAAATAAGAAACTAGAAGTACCTCAGGCAAAAGAAAACATTTGAGGCTCAGTGGTAGAGCACTTGCCTAGCCTGTATAAGGCCAGTCTGGGTTTGATCCCCAGCACTGTGCAAAAAAAGAAAAAAACAATTTGTGGATAAGAAAATCCTCTACACATCCCTCATCCCAAATGGTTCCTCACAACAAGCAACCTGGAATACTGTACACAGAATGTGACCTTCTGAGAAGCAATATAGAATTGATAAAGACCAGAGCCTTCGGTATCAATAAAACTAGAATTCATATACTGATTCCAGTATATCCCAGCTTTGGGACCATAAAAATGTTAATCATCTGTAAACCTCAGCTTCCTCATTTATAAAATGAAACAATAGTAGCTGCAGTTAAAATATTACTTTGAAAATTAAATGTGATAAGGCATATACAGAGAAAATATTCAATAGGTGTTAAGTATATTAGTTTAGGACTATCTTAGGAGTGTACTACTGTATTAAAAGGAAAACATATTCAGCAATAGCAGTTATAAACCTAGAGACAGGTTTGAGGATTCTACCTGCACTGTCAATAAAGTCTTATTACCATCTTATTTTTCTGACATTTTGAACCAATTTTTCTTTGTCATTTTCTCTCTTCTCTATTGTATGCACTTCTTTGAAACCTGATTTTCAAATTCCCCTAAATAGCACCATCAGATATTTAAAAAAAAAAAAAATATCCCACCATATAGTATCAACCAGAAATGCCTGTTTCCAGCATTATCCAAGTTATAAGGACTTATGGAATAAGGAGACAGGATAATTTAGAGATCACACACTGTCAAAAGAATGTTTCTTAATCCCTTCAATTTTAAGATGAAAAACTAAGGTCCAATGAAGTGAAAGGCTCACCTAATTTCACTTATGTAGTTAACAGAAGATCAAAGCCCATATCTCCTGATGCCCAATTCAGAGTTTATTTGTGGTACTGCAGACTGAACCCAATCCCTTGTGCATCTAGGCAAGCGCTCTACCACTAAGCTACATCCCCAGCCCCAAAGATTTTGTCTTTTTTTTTTTTTTAAAGTGCTGGGGATTGAACCCATGTGCATGCTTAGCCCAATCCAGAGTTTTTCCCACTATATCTCATGTGTAAAATGAGGATGATAATTAAGACAGTACCTACCTGAAAAAGTTTTCAGAACAAGCAAAGTTAAGTGTTCAATAAATGTTAGCTCTAGGTGGTAGTGGTTGTGATGGTGGTGGTAACAGCCATTATTCACATTTCATTCAATAAACACTGGCTATTACCATATCATACTGTCATCCTATTTACCTCAATCAGTTTTATTTTACTGAAAGTCGTAAAGCAACCAATTTCATTTTCAAAGTAAATATAAACATGTTCCAAATTAAAATAAAATTAGTTTTGTAGATGTCCCCTATTGAAAACGATCTTTATGTTCTGTTCCCTTCTACAGTACCAGTAATGAGACTTAATGTGTCTCAGTAATACAAGGTAAGCACAAAATAAGTAGGTATTTTTAAAGTGTTTAAATACACTTAACAAGAATCTATATTATACAAGTGTACAGAGCTATGCTACAGCAAAAAAAAAAAAAAACACACACACACACAAAGAAAGCATGATAAAATAAATCCCTGCCCTCCAGTCAAGAAGGTCATATGCAAGAAAGAACTCAATGAAAGGGCAAGACTAAGTAAGCTCTGGGTGCTGTAAAGGTTTACAAAAGGGAGAAAACAATATGGACTATCACCTTGAAAGAGAAAAGAATGAACTTCAGCCAATTCTTGAAGAAAGTTAAGACCTAAATAGCTTAGAAAGAAAAAGGCCCCTAGTCTTCAAAGCTATTCCATGTAAGAATTATACTACTGTTGTGCTTGTATTTATCAGTTCTGCTAGAACAAATTTTAAGTAAACTATAAAATATGTCTCATATTTAAACTGAAAAAGTGGGTCTTCTGCTTTGTTTATAATTATTAAATTTTATATGTTGTTAGTAATGAGGCAAAAAGTGCTTCCATTGTTGGTGTTTAGGCTCATGGCTGAAGTAGGTCCTCATTAAGGAAGAACACAAAGATGGTCACTAGACTTAGCCAGATCACCAGTAACTTTAGCAAGAAACCTATTAGTGGAATGGTGATGACAGAAGTCCACTTGTGTAAGAGAACAGATGGTGGTAAATTTAAAAACAGCATGGGAAGCTCTGAGGAATCTGGTTATGGAAATCTGCTTAAGAAATGTCAAGCCCTTATTACCTCACCTCATTCCAAAAGTCTCCTAGCTGGCCTCCCAGACACTGATTTCTCACCATCCCTCCCTGCTAATCACCTCAAGAAAAACCTATCACCAAGACACTTGTGACTTTCAATGTCACCCTTTCTCCTATATACGAAATCTAAACTGGTATTCACTACATTAGCCTTTATTAATCTTTCTCTATGTTCCTAGAGCAATTATAATTTAACTTGGCATATAACCTGCTGCTTCATATGCACAGCTGCATCGTGTGTCTAAGCTTTCTACCCTCACACGCCTCTCACCACCTCGCACTGAAGATGGTGACCACACACTAGTACTTCTCATGTTACTTGAACCATGTCAGGTATAAATTATCTAAAAAACAACATAGTAATTAGATAAGGAAAGACAGCTTTCTTTTCTGAAATGTCCTTTTCATCTCATTTTAATTGGGTAGCTTCTATTTTTCCTTTAAGACTCATACCAAACATCTCCCAATACGAAAAGCCTGGTCTATCCCTTCTTTCCAAACCCTATCTCCTAAACTAAAGGAAATCTTAACCCAACAGTAAAATGTAAATACCTCTGTCATAGAAGTTATAAAGAGTTGTAATTATCATCAATGAGACTCTCAGTTCCTTGAAAGAAAGAACTTTCATGATTGAAATAATGACCCTGCAATGATGTTGTGGGTGTACTCCTCCCCAAAGAGCATAACAGCTGCTATGAGCCAAAACACTAGTTAGGGGCTAAAACACTTGCTAAAATCTAAAAGGAAGAGATGAACAAGAGGACTTAATAGTATAAAGGAAGGATATTCACAGGATCAAAATCTTTTAAGCTAAAAAAAAAAAAAACCCACCATGACACGGAGCACAGATTGACAGGTAGCATTACACAGGACCAGAAATAGTTATACTGGAATAGCAGAGAAAAACAAGATAGGAGTGAAGATTAAAAAAAAGAAAAAAAAAGTACATGTCATTTGGGGGAGAAAGCAAGGCATGAAGAACCTGTGTCTGAAGTCCTTACATCTATGATGATATCTATCACTTAAAAGAACTTCCATAACAAGTTTCTTTTACATAAAATTAAAGGGTAAGAAGCATCAAGATGTAACAACTCAAAACTAAGTCATAAAATAGGGGTAAAGGAGGAGGCTCTAATCCCATTTTATGAAACACTACCATAGATAAAATCCCACACACATACTTTTTAGCTATTTTTATCACACTGCTCTAGCTTCACCCTGCAACTTTCCTAATATCCAAGGAGTAAGCAAAGCCTTAGTCAGAAGTTTCAAATTCCCACAGTATCAAAAAGGGAGGGAAATGGGAGAGATATTGTTGTCTCCCTACATGGAGTAAGAGAAAAACACCAAAAAAAAAAAAAAAAGGAATAATAATAATAGTAACAACGCTATGACCCAAAGAAAGAAGCATAGTGAGAGAGACAGAGAATCAAAAAAATTTTTATTGAGTTTTTCACATGGCTTTCGTTGCTCTGACATTGAGTTGTGTACGTTGAGTGCTGGGGTTTGAACCCGTGTACTTGCGCATGCCGGGCAAGCGCCATAACCGCCGAACCACCAAACCACCGCCCCAGCCCCTAGCATCTCATCTTAAGTCTTGGCAGCATATGAGAAATTGAGCAACTGAGAATTCTAGAAATCATTTTATTACTACAGCAGTGATTATTATATACTTCTGATCATATGCATCTCTGAGAATCACACTAAGTGTTACCATTCCTATTATAGCATTGCAGCACCTAAAGCAACTAGAAACAGAGGCTGTGGCAAAGACCACTAATCACCATTTAATATACCTGCTTTTAGTTTTCTCCTTAGGAAATACAACCCAATTTTATTTATGATGGCACTGCACCTTTTGTCCTTCTTGCTTGATGAAATGTAAATACAATAACTATTGCTCCACCAGCCATCTTGGATCATTCGGTGATTTTTGAGAATGGAAGCCACACACTGAGGATATAAAAACAGACAGAAGAAATCTGGATCCCTATTTTATCTATTTTTTCTTGGTGAAACTGTCATCTTAGGCATGGAGTGTGTACACCTTTCAGACTTTTATGTGTCTACCTGAAAGTGAATGATTTGGGGATGTAGCAGTGGAGCTCTACAAGTAACACAACCTAAAAACAAGGCACTCTCCTAAAGAGGAGTTAACAAGTTAATGAATTCTGATACTGCAGGTTAGAAAACTGGTGACAAAGGAGTAAGCTGACTGTCACCTATAGAATTTAGAAGGCAAACCACCGGCCAACTGAGGTTCTACAAAAAAAGACATGTAGGAAAAATTTAGAGTATGTTGGCTCCTTCTTGTCACTTAAAGCAAAGCGCTAAGAGAAATAAACTTTCATAAGTACAAGCAAAGATAGAGAAAAAAACAGGTTTGTTTGCTAACGAAGGTACTTCCTGCCTATGGCCTGCAATTTAAGCCAAGAGTCCTATAATTTTAAGCCTTTCAAGATTAAAAACACACACACACACACTCGCTCGCTCTCTCGCTCTCTCCTTCTAAATCCAAAATGAAGTAGTTAAGTGCAGCTACAAAACTGTAGCCTTAGTAAAGAAGAATGATGCCTTGCCACGCAAAGGCAATACTATATAAGTTGTCTTTTTACCCAAATGTGCTCACAGAGCCACCATTCCCTCCAGGGCTAAATGAGGTCAGTGAAGAACTTGGATGGAGGAAAATACAATCTCTTTTTACTAACTTGTGACTAAAATCTAGCACTTGTTTCATTATGAAACAACATATTACAGTAGCATCAACAGTACTTACGACTCTGTCATCAATAAAAATCATAAACATGGGGCTGGAGTGGTGGCTTGGCGGCTACGGTGTTTGCCAGGCATGCACAAGTACACGGGTCCGAACCCCAGCACCCACGTACACAACTAAATGTCTGAGCAACAAAGGCCATGTGAAAAACTCAATAAAAATTGATTCTGTCTCTCTCTCTCTCTCACTGTCCTCCTCTCTTTAAAAAAAGAAATAATATATTTAAAACAAACATTGCAGAAATCTGTTTTCTTTAAATTCATCAACTATTTCAAAATTAAGACACAGACCTGCCACTGGATCTTATTTAAGGTGATAATTTAAAAGCACACATAATACTATGTCAAAGTTAATATTTTGATTACTAATAAAAGTTAATATTTGGGACTGGAGCAATGGCTCAGTGGTTACAGCGCTTGCCTGGCAAGCATAAGGATGCAAGTTCAAACCCCAGCACCACGTACACACATAATAAAGTCTCGGAACAGCAAAGTCCACATGAAAAACTAAGTAAAATTGATTCTCTCTCTCTCTCACACTGCCCCTCTCTCTTTAAAAAAAAATTCATTAAAAAGCTAACATTTGATTATTGTGCATTTCAATATTATTGTTTTCCTTTTTTTTTTTAATGAACTGTGAATATCAATCTGAGAAGGGTCCATAAGCTTCATCGAACTATTAAAGATGTTCCCTGGCTCCAAAATAAGGAATTCCTGAGGTAAGAATAACATAAATGGCAGAGTTTTCACACTAAAAAATTCTGAATGGCCAAATGGATTGTCAGCAGAATTCTACCAGACCTTTAAAGAACTTCCCAGTCTTCCTCAAATTATTCCATGAAATTTAATGAAGCCAGTATAACCCTGATACAAAACCAGACAAAGACCCATCTAGGAAAGAAAACTACAGACCAATATCCCCCTAGTGAACATAGATGCTAAAACCCTTAATAAAATATTAGCAAACTTCATTCAAAAATATATTAAGAAAATAAAACACCATGATCCCCATAACAAACATAAATGCAGAAACCCTTATTAAAGTATTAGCAAAATCTCATTCAAAACATGTTAAGAAAAGAATACATATAAATCAGGGGCTGGAGCAGTGGCTCACCGGTAATGGCAAGCAAGGATGTGGATTAGAATCCCAGCACCATGTATACAACAGAGTGTCAGAGCAATAAAAGCCACAAGAAAAACTAAATAAAATTGATTCTCTCTCTCTTAAAATAATCATTTATGTTAAAAATACCAGAGAAACTAGGGACAGAAGGAATTTACCTCAACATATAAACTATGTATGACAAACCCATAACCAACATAATACTGAATGGAGAAAAACTGAAAGCTTTTCCTCTAAAATCAAGAACAAGATAAGCATATCCACTCCCACCACTTCTTCTTTTTTTTTTTTTTTTAAAGAGAGAGGGACAGTGAGAGAGACAGAGAAAGAGAGAAACAACTTTATTTAGTCTTTCACATGGCCTCAGTTGCTCCAACACTCAGTTGTGTATGTGGTGCTGGGGTTTGAACCCGGGTCCTCGTGCTTGCCAGGCAAGCGCTGCAAGCGCTGAAACCGCTGAGCCACCGCTCCAGCCCCCTCCCACCACTTCTTATTCAATATAGTTCTCGAAACTCTAGCGAGAGCAATCAAACAAAAGGAGGAAATTAAAGGGTTATATAATGTAAAAGAAGTTAAACTATCTGTTTGCTGATGATATAATCCTGTTATCTACAAGACCCCACAGGACTTCTGAAGTTGACAAATGAATTTGGCAAAGTAGCAGGATACAAGATCAACACTCATAAATCAACAGCTTTTCTACACTCCAACAGTGATTCAACTGAGAAAAAAATCAGGAAAACCAACCCCTTCACACTAGCCTCAAAAAAAAAAAAAAAATCCCTGGGAATTAATTTCTACTATGAAAGCTATAGAACAATGAAGAAAGAAACTGATGGGGACATCAGAAGACAGAAAGGCCTCCCATATTCTTGGATAGGCAGAATCGATATAGCCAAAATTGCCACATTACCAAAAGCAATATACACACTCAATGTAATCACCATCAAAATACCAACGGCATTCCTCACAGAACTAGGAAAGAAAAAAAATAAAACAGTGCTAACATTCATTTGGAAGAATAAGAGACCCAGAATAGCCAAAGCAATTCTGAGCAAGAAAAGTGATGCAGGAGGCATCAGAATACCTGATTTCAAATTACAGTACACAGCTATAGTAATAAAAACAGTATGGTATTGGAAACAAACATGAAGAGTAATGGAATAGAACAGAAGACACACAGACAAACACAAATTTATATAAGCTTCTAATACTTGACAAGGTGCCAAAAATATATGTTGGAGAAAAACAGCCTTTTTAATAGTGCTGGGGAAACTGTATATCCACACGTAAAAGATTAAATTTAGATCCCTTTCACCTTGCACATAAGTCAAAATCAAAATGTATCAGACTTAGAAACCTTGAAACTGCTACAAGAAAACACAGTGTCAACACTCCATAATATAGGTACAGGCACTGACTTCTTCAACAAGCCCCATATTTAGTTCAAGAAATAAAACCAAGAATCAGTAAGTGTGATGCGATCAAACTGAAAAGCTTCTGCACAGCAAAGGAAACAAGAGGGTGAAGAGACAGCCTATGGAATGGGAGAAAATCTCTGCCAGCTACTCCTCTGACAGGTTAATATGCAGAATATATAAAGAACTCAAAAAACTCAATGCCAAAAACACCAAACAGCCCCATCAATGAATAGGCAAAAGAACTAAACAGAAACTTCTCAAAAGAAGAAACACAGGGGCTGGAACAGTGGCTTGGTGGTTATGGTGCTTGCCTGGCATGCACAAGTACCCAGGTTCAAACCCCAGCACCCATGTACATAACTACGTATCAGAGCAAGGAAAGCCATGTGAAAAACTCCATAAAAATTGATTCTGTCTCTCTCTCACACTGTCCTGAAGAAGAAAGAAGAAGAAAGAAGAAAGAAGAAAGAAGAAAGAAGACGAAGCAGCAGCAGCAGCAGCGGCAGCACAAATGGCCAAGAAATACATGAAAAAAAGTGTTCAGCATCTCTAGCAATTAGGGAAATGCAAATCAAAACTACACTAAAATTTCATCTCACTCCAGTCAGAATGACAATTATCAAGAACAGGAATAATAATAAATGCCAGTGAGCATGTGGGAGAAAAGGTACACTCTTACATTGCTGGTAGAACTGCAAATTACTACAACCACTCTGAAAAACAGTATGAAGATTCCTCAAAAAACTAGGAATGGAACCCCCATATGACCCAACTATCCCACTCCTTGATATTTATCCAAAAGATCCAAAATCAGCATACTATAGTGATGCAGCCACTACAATGTTTACAGCAGCACAATTCACAATAGCCAAATTACGGAATCAAACCAGATGCTTGTCCATAGATAAACGGATTAAGAAAAATGTAGTATATATACACAATGGAGTTTTGCTCAGTCATAAAGAATAATGAAGTAATGGCATTTGCTGGAAATGAAGACAATCATGCTAAGTAAAATAAGCCAGATTCGGAAAATCAAAAGTCAAATGTTTTCTCTATGTGAAAGCTAGAGCAAAATAAGGTAAAGAAGGAAGTGGGGAGGGGATTGAATATACAGGAAAGGATCTTGGAGGGGATATAGGAGAATGAAAGGGAAGAGGAAAGGAGAGGAGATGATAAATGAATTTAACAAAATCATGTTATATACATATATAAAGATACCAAAGGGAGGACTGTAGTGGCTTGGTGGTTGGGGTGCTTACCTGGCACACACAAGGACCCAAGTTCTAACCCTAGTACCACATACATAACTAAGTATCAGAGCAACGAAAACTAGATGAAAAAATAAAGATGATTCTCTCACACTGTCCCTCTCTTTAAAAAAAAAAAAGATATCAAAGGGAATTTTACTTTTATGTATACGTAGAACAAAAGAAGTTCAATAGAGTAGAGGAGGGAAAATAGGGAGAAATACAGGAGAGGAGGGAAACGTGGGGGATGGGGTTTGAAATCACATTTCTTGTATGCTTGATTTTGTCAAAATGAACCTAATTACTATGTACAGTTATGATGCTTTAATAAAAAAACCTTTTTTAATTCTTTCTGGGCACATCCTCTGGCTCTAATTACTGAAAGCAGCAAAAAGCCTAAAAACTAAAATTTTTAAGAAAATTGTATGTGGGGTATAGAGAAGTCTAGACTGCAAATTCTCTTAAATTTCTATAGTAATCCCCAAGTTTATCAACAAATGTGCTGTAAGCAATGTACTTTTCCCAGAAAAAAATCTTTATTAATGCCCATCTAAGATGAAGCAGTGGAGGATACTGGACAAGGTAAGATTTTTAAGAAGGCTACAGAGACAATGGAAATCTCCCAAAGAGAAAATCAAGGAACTTATACCATCAGAATCTCTGGTACTTCTATCCAACAAGATTTTATAATTGATAGGGGCTTATTCAGTTTCCCAGTAGCCCCTTTTCTGGATAACTGCTATTACTGCTGCTAACTTATTCCTTCTTTACCACTGTATATCACATATGTAAAGTATGGATAACTCATTTTTGGCTGACAGGTTGTTGAACAAAGGAAGCTATCCTGGAACCTGATGAAAGAGACTACACCCAAAGACCTAGGATTTTCAGCTTGAATGAAACTCTAGGTTGTCTCTCTAGGGAAAGAGGCAAGTAAAGATATTATATACATGGATGATTCAGTAACCAAAGGAGCAGGATGTGGTGAAAACCAAAAAGGAAATAATCTACTACAGACTGCCTTTACATATTTTTTAGCATGTGATGTTTATTAGATTTATAAATAACATTCACAATTTCCCAATAAAAATTGTATTACTTTTTTCTAAATTAGTTATATACCACCAAAAGAGATCCTATTGTTAGTTCAATTTCAGCAAATTAGCACAGCCCATGTCCACTACCAGAAAAGACAGTTTGTGATTAAGAACAGACTTTGGACCAAGATTGCCTGGACTGGAATCCAGTCTTTAGATTGGAAACAAATAAATTAGCCTTTTTATATCTGTTTCCTAATCTGTAAAATGAGGATAAAATAGTACCTACTTTAACACATAATATAGTACTAAGATCAGTTCCTAACACACATTAAGCACTTGATAATATTAGCTATTCATATTATTATTAAATCCATATTCTTCAGGATTTTCCTAAATTTCAAATGACTGTCACTCATACTCAGTGGTTTTAAACTTACATGCCCTAAAATCACACAACCACCATTTAGCAAGCCCTTCATTCAACTACTTACTTTAACTTACCCAGATAGTACTGCTTTTAAATTTTGTTAAGATCTTAAGATAATGATTCCTGAAGCGATCCACAAAATCCTCTTTATTCTACTAAGAGTTATAAATCCGTAGTTCTAAGAGTATAAAAGCCCCAGTTGGGGATCTGGTAGCTGAGGGACAAAGGTGCAACAAGGAAATGAAAGAAAAAAAGTATTTCCATTTGCCTGGTGCAGGATATGCTTGCTTCTGACAAAATTTCAATACGGTTTTTATCTGGCATAATTCCACTTTCTGTATCTTTTTCCTTTCTTCTCACAGTGCCCTAAGCCAATAAATATTGGTCGCTGATACTGCTGTTTTTACACTCTAAAATTAATTACCTGTTCTATCTCCAATAATAATAAACACCTTTTCAAAGCAGTTGGTCTCTGCTCCATTTAGGAGGAAAAAGGATAGCACTAAACTACTTTCTACTGAGGTGTATATAACTGAGTTTTTAATCTTCCTACAAGAAGTAATCTGTTTAAAAATTTTTAAAAATCCTCATTGATTTGAAGTGAAAATACAAAACTGAGGAAACAGTTTAGAATAGGGAATTTAACAAATAGAAGATATTCATCAGAATTCTTAACTTTTCTTTCACCTCTAAAGTTGGGGGCTCAATAAGAGAACTACCATCAGTAAATATAATTGTGATTTCAGAGCTTTCAGAGATGAAATAAAACTTTATGAGGTCATTTTGTAAAGTTTTGATATTAACTATTTTGGAGGCCAACAATATTCCTTAATATTTCCAAGGGAAGAGTAGTTCACAATATACACCATTTTTTCCTTAGTTAGGCAATTCATTGGGTTTTTTTTTATAGTTTTAATAGGCTTATCTAAATCTCTCCTGACATAAATAGGAACACTTCTTTAACGTCTATCTTGAAGAATGAAAACTACTCAAAATTCTCTTCATGACTAATCTACCTATTTTACAACGGTAATGTCATTTGAGTTCCTTTTCTATGTTAAGAGTTCAGAACTTCATCAACTCTTCTCTCAGGATGTTTTAAGAACTAAAATATAGTTATTGCTACTCTCTAGATTCTCCCAAAATTACCCTCCAAATATTTAATTTTAGACTTATAAAACTGTATTCTGAATTCATACAAGCAATACTCTATTAAAATTCCAATTAGACTACCAACAGAGCTCACAGTCAAAAGGTATTTTATGGTTTGCTGTATGTATAATTTCCACCTTAAAACTACCTGCTTTATAATTTAAGGTGGAAAAATAAACATCTCTGGACATTAATCATTGCATTATATCAGCAAACATGGCATTAATGCCGGCAAACACTGGAAAGTGACCTGCCTAATCTTTTAGTATAAAGCACGATGCACAGAAAATGCTTAATGGTTACATGTGATATCTATGGCTCAGCAATTCTCAAAGTGTGGTACACAGACCCTTTCAGATGGTCTGAAGGGTCAAAACTATTTTCATAATAAGATATTTGCCTTTTTTCACTCTGATCATGTAAAGTGCACAGCAGTTTTTCAGATGCTTCATGACATGGCATCACGACTGATTTAATGTTGAAAAAAGATGAGAATCCAGTTGTCTTCTACTAGGCCAGGTATTTTAAAAATCTCCAAAATGTAAAGCAATACCATTTTTTTTACTTTTGTTGGAAAATATAGTCACATCTTTCATAAAAGTCAGGCTTATTATTATTTTTATTTGAACATATATGTTGATATTTTCTTAGGGGGCTAGAGCAGTGGATCAGCAGTTTCAGAGATTGCCTGGCATGCGTGAGTTCACGTGTTCAAACCCCAGCACTACATACACAACAAAGTGTGCAAGGAAAGCAACATGTAAAACATAAAAAAATTATTCTTTCTCTCCCTTTCTTTAAAAAAAGTCACCCCCCCCCCACCGTGTTTTGTTTCAGTTTGGTTTTTTCGGTTTGGGGGTGGGGGTTGGTAACAGGGATTTAACAATTTAACCCACTGGTGCTTTACCACTGAGCCACATCCCCAGACCTTTTCATTTTTTGAGACAGGGTCTTGCTAAGTTGCTTGGGGCCTGGATAAATTGCTGAGGTTGACTTAGAACCTGTGATCCTCCTATCTCAGCCTCCTGAGTTGCTGGGATTACAGCCATGCACCACCGTGTCCCATTTTTTATTTTTAATTTCTAAAAAGTATCTGTAAAAACTAACAGATACAACGCTTTAGGAATGTTTGGCGGGGATGGGTATTGGGAATTGAACCCAGGGATGTCTCTACCATTAAGCCCTTTTTATTTTTTATTTTGAGACAGTGTCTCCCTAAGTTGCTAAGGTTAGTCTCCAACTTGCAATTCTCCAAGTAGCTGAGATTATAGGAATGTGCCTCTTTACCCAATTTATAGTAAATAATTTTTAACAAAGTTGAGACTGTGTTAGTACACTAAGTTCTGATGATCACTCCTCCTCACATAAGTTTATCTAAGTCTAAAAAGCACTCATATTAATAGGCAATTTTACATACTATGTTTAGAAGCATATTAATGTGATTTTATATGTTCCGTACATTTATAACACACACACACACACACACACATACATATATGAAAGTGTGATCTTGAGCCTTTTAAGCTAATTTTAAGACATGTGTCAGGGCTGGAGTGGTGGCTCAGTGGTTACGGTGTTTGTCTGGCATGCACGAGGATGTGGATTTCAACCCTAGCACCATATATACAACAAGATGTCAAGCAATGAAAGCCACATGAAAAACTAAAAAAATAAAACTGATTTTCTTCTTTCTCTTTTTCTTTCACCATCCCTCTCTCTTATTTAAAAAAAAGACATGTGCCTTGGGCTAGGGGTGTAGAGCACTTACCTAGCATGCATGAGGAAAGAAAATTCCAGTGCTATTTGGGGTGAAATGTTTACCAATAATCAGTATGTAAAGATGGTGCAGCCTAAGTTTATTAGACTCTGGAGGGGATCTCTTTGTCTAGGGACTTATCTTACTTAATAACTGGCTCCTTTTTAAAAGACCGCATATTTTATTTTTTTTACCACCATCAATTCAGTTTCTGAACTTCACTATCACAGACTCTAAATACTGTTGTCTTCTCATTAAGCATAGTAACTTCTTCACTAGAACATTACAATCTTTTTTTTTTTAAGAGAGGAGGACAGTGAGAGAGAGACAGAGAATCAATTTTTGAGTTTTTCACATGGCTTTTGTTGCTCTGACACTTAGCTGTGTACGTGGTGCTGGGGTTTGAACTCATGTACTCGTGCATGCTGGGAAAACACCATAACCACCAAGCCATCGCTCCAGCCCGCAATCTTTTTTTTTATTAATGGCAAATCTTATATATTTAGGAATACACACAAAATGGAATTTTACAAAAATGTAGGCTTTAGGAAACTGTCAAATTTTATGTTATAATGAGCAATTACAACTGATAGCAGTTCTGTGCAACTCTATAACTTGACTTTCCAGTTGAAAGTATTTTTTAGACCCTACAGTGAGCTAGTAACTGTGTGCAGCGTTGACATAGTTGTAAAAGTCTAATATTAAAACAAGTAAAGAGACTTACTTACCCTGAGGTTTTTGCTTTTTGGGATGGAGGAGGTGTATTTATGTATACTGACAAATTAAAATATGTTCGCAGAGTGGGGAAATATTTATGCACACAGGCATACATGCACACACACATACAAGCAGTAAGAAAATGAAGACAAAGTCTAAAGGAATACTTGGTTATTTTTAAACAATGTGTCAGTGAGAATAATCTGATGTATTAATATTCCAAAAACTGTACAGTACATACACCTTTAAGTCCTGAAGTCAGATTTCAACTGATACAATTGGAGATACAAAATGGAAAATAAAAAATAATGAAGTTTTTCTTAATTAAATGTTCTAAGTAGGCCTTTTAAAGTTTGATTTTAGACTGACACATAACAGTGT
>PVKS010016135.1:0-44539 GCA_004027875.1 Aplodontia rufa
TAATGAGCTGTGTGGTTTCAACTGCGGAAGGAAGTTTCCCTCTTCTTTCCAAAACTAGGCAAAGGACACTTTCTCCCCTCATTTACAGAAGGATAGATTTGAGCTCCCAGTAGCAGGAGGGTGGCCAGCAGGGATCCAGGGGTCAGCAGCAGATGAGCTAGGCTACATAAATAGCAGCAATTAATGGATACCTATATCCATTAATCCAACTTTATTTAGTTTTTCACATGGCCTTCGTTGCTCCAACACTTAGTTGTGTACGTGGTGCTGGGGTTTGAACCCGGGTCCTCGTGATTGCCAGTCAAGCGCCAAAACCGCTGAACCACCGCTCCAGCACCTTGGGACTATTTCTAATTGTCCAGTGTAAGTCAGTGACAAGGGACAGAGAACCTCAATTTACATAATCTGAAAGCACACAGAGCCGAGGAATGCAAAGGATAAGGGGTTGGTTTTACAAGTCTGCCCCTCATTGGCCACACTGAAACCAGAAAGAGGAGAGGCTGCCCCGCTGCATGGTGGATGCCCCAAGGGGTGCAGCCTGCACCACACCCTCCCTGCCCACCTGCAGCTGAGGTCTCACCAACCCACCTGTCGCCTTCTTCCTCCCTCCTCCTCATGGGCAGTCCCCAAGTCTCTTCCAGAAGGTTCCTTCTTGGCCAGCCTCCTCAAAAGCTTCCCAGGGCTTGCTTAGCTCTCTCCTCTTTCCCTTCCTTCTCCCTCTGAGGCCCCAGGGTTTCTTCCTCAGGACAATTACATCACCAACTATGCTAGGAAGTCTTAAGGAAAGGCCTGATTGCTTGACAAAAGACCAAAAGTCCTTCATGATCTGGCTCCAGGCTCCTTGATCCCTTGACTTCTTTGTCTTGGGGCAATTTTTATTTTGACTGCTTTCTATCCTATCAATTTTTCCTTTAGCCCCATTGCTTCAGTCAAACCCTTATCGTTCTTTGACTGCTTTTACCCAACAGTCATAGCAGACATACTCCTTACACTTTTGTTCATTCTTTCAACTTTATTATTATAAAAAACACATAACGTGAAAGTTACGCTCTTCAGAATTTCAGGAGCGTTCACTGGGTTCACGTTGTCATCCCATCTGCACTTTGCCCAGTGTGCCCCCTGTTATGGTTTAGATATGAGGTGACCCCCAAAAAGTTCAACTGTGACTCAATGCAAGAAGTTTCAGAGGTGAAATGACTTGATTATGAGAGCTTTAATGTAATCCATGGATTAATCCACCAATATGGATTAACTGGGTGGTAAACTGTAGGTGGGGAGGGTGTGGCTGGAGGAGGTGGTCACTGGAGGAGTGCCTCTGGGGTTTACATTTTGTCCCTGATGAGCAGAGCATTCTCTCTGCTTCCTGAACGCCCTGTCCTGAGCTGCTGTCCTCCTCCACACCCTTCGCCATGATGTGGCTGCCTCCTCTGAGGCCCAGAGCTATGGAGTCAGCAAACCATGGCCTGAGACCTCTGAAACAATTACCTCAAATAAACTTTAACTCTTCTACAATGGTTCCTGTCATGTCTTTTGGTCAGCTACTAAAGCCAATTAAAACACCCTCCAACTGGCTGGAGCAGTGGCTTGGCGGTTATGGCGCTTGCCCAGCATGCACAAGTACATGGGTTCAAACCCCAGCACCCATGTAAACAACTACGTGTCAGAGCAACGAAAGCCATGTGAAAAACTCAATAAAAATTGATTCTCTGTCTCTCTCTCTCTCTCTCACTGTCCTTCTCTCTTTAAAAAAAATAAAATATCTTAATATTTAATACTTTAAAAAAAAAACACCCTCCAAGAACACCCATGTGCTGACTTGTAGGTTTCCTGACACGTCCAGTCCACCAAGATGTGCCCATATTGACATTACGAATTACTAGTCACAGGAATCACTGTCACCTCTGAGCATCCAAGCTCCCTTTGGACTTTAACAGTTCCTACATCAGAATGATACATAGGAAGTCCCTGGAGTTCCACGTACAGCATTGGGATCAAGATTGAAATCAGAGTTCAGCACCGGTCCAGTGCTAGGCACACCAAATGTGCCTGCCACGTATTTAATTTCTAGGAGGCACATAAGAAGAGTAAAGGGAAACAGCGGAAGTTAATCAACACATTTCCTATAATCCAGTTTATCTAAAACGTTGTCACTGCAGCACGTGGTCCAAATTTCAAATTTCCTGATAGGTTGGCTTTACAAGCTCTTTTGCACCCTGTGTCTCTGAAGTCTGATGTGTACTTTACGCACTGCAACACATTTTTTTTTCCAGTTCTGGGGATCGAACCCAGGGCCTCACACCCATTAGGCAAATGCATCCCCAGTCCCACATCTTTTACATTTAGCTACACTTCAAGTGTTCAACAGCCACCTGTGGCAAGAAGTGACTCCACATGGATAGCTAATAAGTTCTGGCCATGTGGCTTTGCCCTCTAAGCCCCGGAACCCAGCACGCTGCCTGCCTGAGACCTAGCGCTCAGCCAAAAAGAACTGATGGAAGAAAGGAATGAGGAAGTGCTCCATCTTCTCATCGAGCAAAACGCGCGTGAGATTTCTAATCACACATATTTGTAGCGAAAATTAACTGAAGAGCTTTGGAAACCAACCGAGGTTCAAGTTCCAATGCTAAGAAACCCTTGGCAAGAAGCTTCACCTCACTCAAACCTCAGATTGTCCATCAGGAGGGATAATAAGGCGAATCACAGGGACCTGCCATTCATTGTCGTTACTACTACACACACACTGAGAACACAGTGGGTTACGATACGGTGGACAACTGCAGATGGTGAAGAGGGAAGGAAAGAAGGAGGGGAGGAAGGAGGAAGGGAAGAGGAAGGAAAGGAAGGGTAGAGAGACGAATGGAAGGGAAGACAAGTGGTGCCAGGAGGCAAGGAGGACAAAAACCCAGAGGAGACACAGATGTAGCTGCAGAAAAGGAAACCTGCAGTAATATCTGTGCACTAATCCGAGCACAGGGGTCCCTCCCCATCACTCCTGACTCCCAGTCCTGGGCCACTGGTTGCCATCCACACCAGGTCCCCAACGCCCGTGTAGGAGCTTCACTCTGCCACAGGAATGCAAGGCCTGTGGATCCTCCGCCTATGCCCCACACGGCGTCAGGGCCAGGCTCCAAGCTGCGTTCATCAGACAGGGAAAGCCTGGCCTTTTTCCCCACTCTACTCTGATTTATTCATGGGCCTTTATATTGTGTCAGTGTGAATAAAGCAGAATTTGTGTTCCCGCAAAGACTCCATAAATCCTCTTGGCCACCTTTCTCTTGATGGGAGCTGTGAAGCTCTGCTTCCATGACAGCAGATAACGGCTCTCGGGAAGGGCACGGAATGCACAAGCAGACAGCAAAGGCCCTCGGTGGGGGCGGGCGTGTGTCTGCAGGCATGTGTGCACAGGGCCGCGTGGAGAACACCTGGCCCAGACCCCTTTTCTCCTTTTAACCCAGGTTGTTCTGACAATATTTTCACTAGCATCGCCCTGTGAGTCATTTGCTAGGACTGCCATAACCAAGCGCCACACGCTGGGTGGCAAAAGCACAGAAATTTACAGTTCCACGACTCTGACGGCAGAAGTCTGAGATCAAGACGCCAACAGAGTTGGTTTCTTCTGAGGTCTCCTCCTCGGATCGCAGATGCTGTCACGAGGTCTGTGTGTGCTTGGGTCCAGATGTCCTCTCATGAAGACACCAGTCTGCCTGGATCAGGGCTTCCTTTAAGCCACTCACCTCTTTCAAGATCCTATCTCCAAACACAGTCACGTCCTGGGGTGCTCAGGTTCAGGACTTCCACATCCGGATGTGGGTGGGGGAGACACAACTCAGCCCTTAACCTCCAGTTCAACTTGCTACAAACGTTAGTGATAAGAAAAGAAGCAACAGATCTAAAGGACAAGAGACCAAGCTCCTACAGGAAGTGACTTCAGCAGATGGCCCCACCAATGTCAAGACATTGCTCCAAGCAAACAGGACACCTGCTGCTTTTCTGTCACATGTCCTCCCAGCTTGTGAATGCCAATTAACTTAGGATTTTAAGTTATTAACTTTTCCATAAATAAGTGCATCTTTTGCATCTCAACTTCGCACAACTAGGGTTCCAGCTTATCTTTGAAAAAGGAAGCCACCGTCTTTGACTTGCCTGCTACCTTGGGTTTTCTTTTTCTCCGCTGCTTTTAGTGCTACTCAAAGTCTAGGAAAGGTCACATAAATATCGTTTTTACTCTTGAACAGCTAAAAGTTTAGCCAAAAGGTAAACAGAGACCAAAAGGGAACCAAAAAGTAGACCCCAAAAGGACATTTCCTAAAGCAAATCCATGTTGAAAATCACCTGGGATTTTGATATTTGAACTTAAAAGGCCAAACCATTGATGGATGGCCCCGATTTGCGTCCTGGACAGAGAGAGTACTGTGGCTAATTGCGTAGTTTATAGAAGAGGGGGGACACAAGCTGACCCTAGGAACAAACAATTCTTCGTTGGCACCAGATCCCATGAAGAGGTCTTTAAAACCCTTTTAGCAATGAAAGCATTGAATCAGAAATGCAAAGCCTCCACCTAAACACTGATTTTTCAACTGATTTTGTCTAGTTTTCTTCAGTGGTTGCATGGCTTAAGAGTAACATCACCTGAACCAGCTACCAAAAGACAAAAAGAGGAAACGAACCATTTCAAACCAATATGGTTCATCCTATTAGATACAATGTCCGAGTGTGTTTCAGAAAGATTAACTTGAAACACTCCTCTTATGTTCTCCAAATCTTATCTCATGAACATGAAAAAAGCATAATCCCTCTGAAAATGGGACCATTTTAGGAAGGACTGGAGTGTTAGTGGGGTTGTTAAACCCCATTAATGGGAGGGGCAAGCTTTATCTAATAGAAGTTTGGGGACTTGCATAGGGTCACACAAGACACTGAGGCTACTCAAGATTGAAACACAAGCATTTAATTATATACAAAATATCAATGTTCAGGACTCTTCTAAAATGTAGAACTCTAATTCAACTCACTACAAAGGTAAAAAAAATTTTTATAAGAATAAACTAATCTGAGTGGGCAAGAATGAATTTCAACTCAACAGTATTTTCAGTACTTAGAAAACTTTTTAAGTTATTCCAATGATTAAAAAACTAGTAAAATGATGTGAAGTAAAACATACAACAACATGAATATTTATATAGTCAAGTCTGATAAAAGAATTGTTTCAAGAAAGCGGACAATCGCAGACTTCAAAGAGATGTTTTCCCATTTACAAGAATGTGATCACCAACTATGGAAACACATTTTAAATTCTGATTTTTTTTTAATTCTTAGCAGTAACTCTGATTAGACTTTTTATTCTCAGTCTATGATCTCCTACCCTGTTGGGTCCTACACAGTGAATTTGGGTCAGGCATCAGTTATCTGTTTCTTTCATCTCAATTAATACAGCTTTGTTATGTCAAAATAAGGTTGGAAAGATTTTGCCACTGCTTTCATGAGAAATAAGATTTATTGGTTGCAAATCCAACCTCTCCCACTCATCAAAAAAAAAAAAAAAAAAGGAAAGAAAAGTCAAATACTTTGATCTGTATCTTATTTTTTTTAATGGATCAATAGTACGGATTTCATTATACTGAACACGTCTTGATCATCACACAAACAAAAGATTAACTGGTAGTGTGACGGCTTATAATTAAGCAACATTACAGGGTGGAGTCCATGGTCCCAGTCAAGCAACTAATCAATCAATGTAGATAATTGATTAAGCTTTGTAAATACAGTCAGTCCTCCATATCTCTGGAGTCCACATGCAAAGAAAGAGAGGGAGAGACAGAGAGAATCAATTTTTATTGAGTTTTTCACATGACTTTCATTGCTCTGACACTTAGTTATGTATGTGGGTGCTGGGGTTTGAACCCATGTACTCGTGCATGCTGGGCAAGCGCTGTAACTGCAGAGCCACTGCTCCAGCCCCACATGCAAGGATTAAAACCACCTCAGATGAAAAAACTGGGGGGGGGGGAACAATTCCAGAAAGTTCCAAAATGCAAAACTTAGCACGTCAATAGATCCCAAGAGTGATGAGTGGCTCCACCCTGCTGTCTCCCACCACTTAGTCTCTCCAGCTCTCGTTGGACCCTGGCTCTCCTGGAGTCTCCTGTGAATGCTATACAGTTAGACTATGATTGCGTCTGTGTACTAAACACATGAAAACTTCACCTTCCTGGTTCTTATTCTCCCAACAATGCAGTATGACAATGACTTCCATTGCACTGACACTGTTTTAGGCTTTATAATTAATCTAGAGATGATTTAAAGTATAAGACAGGATTGTATAGATCATATGCACATGCTACATCACTTGATATCAAAGACATGAGCATCCGCAGACCTGGGTATCCTATGGGACAGGGGACATCCTGGAACCAATCGATGCTTCACGGATACCAAGGGATGACTGCATTCAAACTGGTCTAAATTATCTAGTTGAACTGTCAATGAGCATAAAATTCATTTGGCCACTTCTCTGTCAACTGCGTGGTGTGAAAACAAAACAGTGCACATTCAGGTCACCGTCGTCACACCTTGTAAACCTCAAATTGGGACTAGACCTATTTACTAAGCCCTTGATAAGCAAGACCCTGTAAGCCGTTGTACAAGTCTCATGTAAACTCCATGCCATCTAAGGAAGACTCTAGTACTTCCCTCTTTAGACACGGGAAACTTTTGGTTTACACAGATTAAGAAACTTGCCCAAGGGTGGCCAGGCTGGGACATGACTGGGCCTGGATTTGACTCTCAACCCACAGGCAAGCTGATTCTTGACATCTAGTAGGGCTATCCAATCTGGGTCAGGCCTGAGCTGGCCCATCCAGGGGGTACTAGGTCACTGTGGGCTGCTATATCTGATAATTCACTGTGAGCAAGGAAAAACAGGACTATATTACCAACCCAACTAGTCACTTCAAAAGCATAATTCCCAAATCTTTACACCACTGGCATCCTAGGGAGACAACCTCTGCTATCTGTCTTATCAGAGGGGCCATGGATCAATTGATTGTTCATTTTCAGAACTTGGATCGCAGAGGAAGAGGCAGTGTGGGCTGGACAGGGCCACCAGAAACCGATGACTGACAGTTTAAACGTTAGCTATAACAGCTGTGCCTGAGGCTTGGTCCCTAACTCTGGAATCTTTAAGGCTCCCTCCAAGAGGGCCTACTGCTCTCTGCTGCGGCAGGAACAGAGCTAACCACTGCCTGTACCCTCCGTCCAGGCCCACCACTCCTGGCCACCAGCCTGAGGCGTCCACATCCAGAGCTGCTGGCGATGTATCAGCAGCCAGATATGTAATCTCGGAGTTGCTTTCCCAGGGAGCAGAGGAGGACAGGTGGATGGAGATGGTCACCCCCTTCTCCTCACCCTTAGGAAGCACTTCAGCGACCTGCCCAAATCACCCAGCAGACACCCCCAGACCCTACAGGAGAGCCCTGGCCAGTACATGCTATGGGTCCAATGGTGTCCCCCAAAAGATCTCCTATTGAAGTCCAACCCCCAAAGCCTTGTGGCTGTCTTTGCAAATAGGGTGAATGCAGATAAGCAGTGCAGACGAGGCTATTAGAGTGGAGCCTAATCCAGTACAACTGGTGTCCTTATAAAAAGAGGAAATCGAGGCACAGAGGCACAGAGGGAGAACTCTAAATGCTGGAGTGATGCTCCCATGCGTCAGGGAGCCGCAGAAGCTGGGAGAGGCCTGGAAAGCACATTTCCCAGCACCCTCAGAGGCCTGTGGCCCTGTCATCACCTTCCTCCAGGACTTTAGCCTCCAGAACTGTGTGATGGTACATTTCTGTTGTTCTACGTCACCCACTTCATGGCACATTGTTAGAACAGTGCCTGGAATCTCATACAGTACCCAAGGGTTATGGCACCTGGTCTGTCCTGAACCCCGTCTGGGAAATTCTTTCCACCCGCTTTGCCTCCAGTCCACCAGGAAGTTAAACAAGAGACCACAATAACCCCTCAGCTGACTTGGATTCAGCCCAGCTTCCAGAGTGTTCATTAACTTAGGTGTCCCTGTGCACAGAGACCTCAGGAGGGCGATGTCACAGGAGCCAGACTCAAAGAGGAAACCAACTGTGTTGGGTTTGCTATCACGGTTGTTCAGCTCGTTTGTTTTGTTTTATTGAACAAGACTGGTTCTACCCTAAACAATCCTACAATTTGGTGAGAAAGCCAACGCACACTCCCTAAAGTCTAAGAGACCACCGGAAGTATGAGAGGCGTCACAGGGAGGAGAACAAGGAGGCGGGAGAAACTGCTCCAGGTGGGGTGGACGAGGACAGGCTCCACGGTGAAGGTGGCATTTCAGCCGGCAGAACTAGAAAGGCACCGGTAGAAAGCAGTGGCAGCCAAGAGGTCCCCACATTGCGTGTGCCAAGCCAGCGGTGCTGGGGGAGAAACTCCGAAGGTAGCACAGAGACTGGCTGGGGAGCCCTGGACACAAAGGTGGAAAATCGAGGAACCCGTCATGGTTTTCGGAGCAGGGCTGTGGCGTGTCTGCAGCTGGTTTCTAGACAGATGGATTATGCCATGAAGAACCAGGGGAAGGGAGGATAAAAGACTAAACCAGACTGTGGCTGAGACATTGAGCAATAGGAGAGAAACAGAAAAGGAACCAGAGGTGGAACTCACCGGAGCCAAATAACCCACAAAGGCTGAGGCGGATGGAGGAAGTGATACTGCTGAGCTGGAGAAGCAGAAAATGGCCAAGAGGGACATGGGGAGACGGGTGAAGACCAGGAATTGGAATTGGAGCGCACTGTGGGATGCACTGTCTTCTCCAAAAGAGATAGGTCAAAGTCCTAACCCCCGGTGCCTCCCAATGGGACCTCCCTTGGAAATAGTGTGCTTCAGATACCATCAGCTAAGAGCTCACTTAGGGGGACCCCAATCTATTGTGGCTAGAGGCACATGAAGACAGAGGCACGGACAGAGCGAGGAGCATCCCAATCTGCTTTCTGTTGCAGGAATTTAAATTTATACACAGACTGTAATTTGTAAAGGAAAGAAATTTATTGAGCTTGTGGTTCTGCGGGCTGGGAGATGCAAGAGCGAGGAGTGAGCATCTGCTCGGCTTCAGGTGAGGACCTTAAGCTATGTCACAGCATGGTAGGAAAGCAGAAGGGTCCGCAGACATGTGCAGAAGACAAACACGAGGGGCCTTGCTCTCCTGCCCACCCTGGTCCCAGGCAATTGACATTCATCCCTTTGTGAGGGCAGAGCCCTGTGACCGGTCACAAAGGTGCCACACTGAGGTCTAGTTTTCCAGCACATGAATTCCAGGGGACATACGCGAACCACAGCAAGTAGGCAAAGCCAAAGGCAAAGCGGCAGAGTCTCCCCTCAGATCCCGAGGGACTGTGGCTCTGCCAACAGCCTGATTTCCCACTTTCGGCCTCCAAAACTGCGAGACCTTAAGCCCCACCCAGCCCCTTGTTTGTGGTAATTTCTCCCAGCAGCCCCAGGAATCTAATACGGAATGTTAGAACCAGCAGATCTAAGTGCGGTTAAGGCAGCAGGAAACTGTCGCCAGCCTTGACTTTGAAAGTCCTTTCCTCTGTGGAGCCAAGCACAAGTGGCTCCTGAAAGAAATAACTTGGAATCGTGAAAACCGGTTCCGCAATAACATACGCTAGATGCTTACAACACGAAACCACAAAAGACAAGAGGCATTCAGATGGTATTCTTTAAGAGGCCCCTGGCAAGCTATTTAGGCAGAGCAATGAGATGCTTCACGGATGTTAAAGACTCCACTTAAATACCAGATCTCTTAGTTTCTATGAAATCTACCCTTTCTCGCAAACTTCCCAAACTCATGGTTCTGGGCAGAGCAGGTCTGACTTGAGTCCTCCCCACTTCTCACTTCGGGAAGACTTGACCTGGCCCCCACCTCATTCCGCTGGCCCCACAACAAAGTTCAATGCAGGGGGTGACCAGAAGACAGGAGAGTGGTCTTCGGAGTCTAGAAGAACCGTGAGCTGCACATGGCATATTCAATGCAGCTATTTTTGCCCTAATAAAACAAAAAATACACAGCATAAAGCTTGCCCAACAATAATCACAAAATGGGCAATGGTTTTGCCAAATGTGGTTTCTCTAAGAGGCACGTGGGTGAAAATATAAAACTGAACAATGTCGCCCGGAGTTGCTCACCTCTCTGCATTTCCCAGACAGACCAGCCCAAGAGCTCACAGCACCAGGCTGTTCCCAGGGTCCCCAGATTTCTTTGTCAGAAGGTCACGTAAGCACACTCAGCTCTTCAGCACGTCTCTACTCTGTGTGGGCTCCTGTTTCACTCCCCAAGCTAACTGCCATGGCACCATGAGCCCCATGTACCCATAATAGTGTCCGACTCCGGATAAGTATCTCCTAAAGCCAAAACACAGGAAACAGAGGCAACTAAGCTACCTGGGGATCCAGGGACAGCTCTTCCCAAGGTACACCAAGGCCTGAGCAGGACAATCAGGGGTCTTCATATCCTTGGTTCTACACTCACGGTTCAACCAACCACTGAAGGAAAAGACTCAGGAAAATATCACATCTATACCGAATGTGCACAGGCTGAATAAATAACACAACACAAAACTATTTACAAAGCATTTACATTATCAATAATCTAGAGATGATTTGAAGTACACAAAAGGATGAACATAGATTAGTAGCAAATGCTACACTATTTTGAATTCAGGGGCCAAAGTCCTTTTGGGGGCTAATAAGAAAGATTACTACCTGTGATTATCCCCTTATTTGGAAACAGGGTCTTTGCAGATGATCTGGTTAAGATGAGGTCACTAGCATGGGCCCCAGTCCAATTAACTGTTATAAAAGGAGAAAACTGAACCCAGTGTGAAGACTCAGGCAGAATGTCATTCACAAGCCAGGAACACCTGAGGCCACCAGAAGCTAGCAGAGAGGCCTGGAGAGACCCTTTCGCTCCCAGTTCTCAGAAGGAATCAATCATGGCAAACCCCTGATCTTAGACTTGTGGACTCCAAACTGTGAGACAATAAATTTCTGTTGCTCCAGCCACAGTCAGTGGTAGCTGGTTACAGCAACCAGGAAATGGATGCATGTGACAATGTACTATTATCAGGGGCCTTTCAGATTCATGCAAATCATATGCAAACTATTCACAAGTCGCATGTAAATACCCCATAAACAATTAAGCACCCATGTCTTTGTGGGCTACCCTAATAATTTCATATATCTAAAATGTGTCCCTTAAGAAATTCTGGGGGCTGAAGAGGTGGCTTAGCAATAGAGCACCTGCTTGGCATGTGCAAGGACCAGGGTTTGAACCCCAGCACCACATACACAACTAAGTGGAGGAAAAACAAAAACAAGATGAAAAAATAAAAAATTAACTCTCACTTTCTCTCTCTCTAAAAAAGAAAGAAAGAAATTGAGGCTGGAATGGTGGCTCAGCTGTTGGAGTGCTTGCCTGGCATGCATAAGGACGTGGGTTCAAAACCCAGCACCACATACATAACTAAACGTTGGGGAAACAAAGGCCAGATTAAAAAATAAATAAAATTGATTCTCTTTTTCTCTATTTCTCTTTAAAAAAAAAAAAGAAAGGAAGGAAGAAAGAAAAATGAAATTCTATTAGAAACCTAAAACAACTCTTTTTTTTTTTTTAGGACAGAGAGGGACAGCGAGAGGACAAACAGAATCAATTTTATTTAGTTTTTCATGTGGCTTTCGTTGTTCTGACACTTTGTTGTGCAGGTGGTGGTGGGGTTTGAACTCGAATCTTCACGCATGCCAGGCAAGCGCTGTAACCACTCAGCCGCTGCTCCAGCCCCAGCAACTCTTGTTTTTGATGGTTGTAGAAATGTGCCAAAAACATCAAGAAACCACTTCTGGGACTAAATATTTTCAAAGAAGCATTTGGTCCCCACCCCTGTTCTCAATCAGACAGCACACAGCAGCAGAGGACACGGCACACGAGGAACACACCAGCAAGATCCCTTCCTGACTCCAGAGGAAGCGGCTTCAGTGGGGTCCTAATCTCCACTACCTGCGATTAAGCCCTTATTTGGAAATAGGGTCTTTGCAGATGATCTAGTTAAGATGAGGTCACTAGGATGGGCCCCAGTCCAATGTAACTTATAAAAGGAGACAGGTGTCATGGTATCTAGACAAAGCACGGCTCAGTACAAAGCAGGAATTAATGAGGCAAGGGTTGTGAGAGGGAGACCCCAGGTTCTTTCCCACAGGAAAAGTCACTGAAGAAGGAAGAGGACCTTGTTAGAAAGAGGTCTTAATAATTTAGCTCAGGTTTCTCAGTCTGATTCCTGAAGCCTTAGCCTTGGAATTCAGGACACCCAGTAAATCTGGATTTATACACGTGGTACTGGCTCATAAGAGCTGCTGTCACAAAGCATCAAAGACGGGGTCACTTAGGAAACAGAAATGTATTTCCTCACAGTCTGGGAGCCAGAAATCCATGATTAAGACATGGCAGCGTTGGTTTCTCTGAGGCCTCTCTCCCAGGCTTCTAGGTGGCCACCTGCTCCCTGTGACTTCATAGGATCTTTCTCCTGTGTGTGGCCAAATCTCCGCCTCTGATAGGAAAACCAGTGGTATTGGCTTAAGGCCCATACATATGATCTCATTTCACTTTAGTTACCTCGTTAAAGACCTTATCTCCAAATAATTGCATTCAGAAGTCCTGGGAAGAAAGACTTCAACATGCATATTTTTGGGAACACATCCAGCCCGTGCAAATATCTTGACAGATGCAAGACTTGTTAAGTCTAGGGTGACCCCCACTGCACCTGGGCCTCCACATGCATATGTATGCTCAGAGTGACAGAGCCTCCAGGTTCACTGCAACACACAACGGGACAGCCTGGGAGTCTCTACCAGCAAGGAGGAAGCCTTGCTGAGCAAGGATATTTATTTATTTGTTAATTTTTAAAGAAAGAGGGACAGTGAGAGAGAGAAAGAGAAAGAAAGAAATAGCCGTATTTAGTTTTTCATCTGGTTTTTGTTGCTCCAACACTTAGTTGTGTATGTGGTGCTGGGGTTTGAACTCGGGTCCTCACGCATGCTAGGCAAGCACCCTAACCACTGAACCATCACTCCAACTCCAGAGCAAGTTTATATATATATTTTTTTCTTTTAAAAAGAAAGAGGTGAACAGTGAGAGAGAATTAATTTTATTCACTTTTTCACATGACCTTCGTTCCTCAGACACTTCGTTGTGGTGCACCTGGTGCTGGGGTTTAAACTCGTGTACTCGTGCATGCCAGGCAAGTGCTATAACCACCAAGCTGCCACTCCAGGCCTGAGCAAGTATATTTAAAAGGTTACTTTTAGGGCTGGAGCAGTGGCTCAGAGCAATGAAAGCCACATGAAAAACTAAATAAAATAGATTCTCTCTTTTTCTCTCTCTCACTGCCCCTCTTTCTTTAAAAACATAAAAATAAAAAATAAATAAATAAATAAAAGGCGTGGTTGGGGATTTAGCTCAGTGGCAGAGCGCTTGCCTAGCATGCGCAAGGCCCCGAGTTCGGTCCTCAGCCCTAAAAAAAATAAATAAATAAATAGTGACTTTTGCCTAGGCACCAGTGAGGCATGGCCCACCCACCTGCTTATTATAAATCTTAAGTTCCTTTCCTAATGCTGAAATTTTCCTCTGTCAGAGATGGATGAGCATCTCAGATTACAGAGAGAAACCCAACACCACCACGTTCCTTTCCCAGAAAAAAAAAAGTCCCTGTTCAAAGGCTGTGGCTTTCCATTCTCTCCACTTGCATGTAACTGCCACAGGCCCCTTATTAAATTGTCACACTATTCACTCATCCCAGAAAGGAACAGAGCAGAGGGGGCCCCCGTGTGCGATCAGCACTTTGGGGAGATGTTTCTTGTAGCCCAGGGTCTCTCAGGCCAGGTTGAACAGCTGCTTTGCCTCTTAACACACAGGAAGTCTGAGACCTGGACCCTACACCAGGTTGAGTGATGGCTCCGGAGATAGGAGGTGATAGGTCTTGCGGGTCCAGTGCAGGGCATTTCCCCAAAACCCGAGTTGTGCCTCATGCCGGAGGACGTCTTGTGTCTTGCTGGCAGCGAATGACACAAACGCATTGAATCTACCTCTCACCCAGATTCCTAAAGAAACAGCAAAGTCGCCTGCCAGAGACGGACAGGACCAATTTTGCAGATTTTTCCTTGAGTTTCCCGAAGTCCTGGGGTCTTTAATCTGTCACTCTTGCAGGAAACATTTCCTTTCGCACTGTACCAACCAGCGTGAGTTCTGTCTGTGATTCAAGCCCAGCTCCCATTCTCAAAGGCAGGCTGCAGTGAGGGCGATCTGATTCTGGAGCGGGTTTACAGGGCCTCTGGTGCCTTAGACACCAGCACCCACTGGAAGGGACCACTGGGGGCAGAAATCCAAACCCCACTTTGGCTTTCCAGCCTCTGTCCCTGGAGCAAAGGGTGGATTTCTCCTCCTGAAATGCTGGTAGCTTGCTCAACCATGCCCCACACAACTGTATTTACTCAAAGAGAAGGCATCTTTCCAACTGGTCTACCCAGAAGGGGACCCTTTGAGGATATGCCTTTTTTTTTAGTTGGCCTATTCGGAAAGGATGCCTTTTTCTAATTAATCTGCCTAGAGGGACCCTTTTCTAATCCGTCTGCCTAGGTACAGCTTTTCTAATCTGTACAAAAGTCCAAACAGGCGATCAGCAGCTCCCATGAAGAATGCAATCAAATGTCTGAATGAAAACCAAACCGTCATCTGTGTGTCCAAGTAAAGGTAATGTGCTGGTACTTTTTGGCTATGCTAGGGACAGAATCCAGGCCCTCATTCACACAAAGCATGTGTTCCACCTCTGAGCTATATTCCCAGCCCTGTCTGAGTTTGTTTTTATGCTGGTTATAACTGGGACATTTCCCCAGTGGTGAAGTTTCTAACCTCACAGTCCATTTAGCCAATGGCTTTAGATGAAGAAATAAATCTTAAAATGAACTTTGCAAAACTGGAAAGAGTTTTCCAGGAGTGGAGAGGGAGTGGAGGGAAAGAGGTGGAGTTCTCTTTTCTTTTTTCCTTTCCCTTCCCCTAGGCCTGGGATGCCCTTCCCTGCTGCCACAAAGAAGCCTCAGACATGCTTTCTTTCAATTTGACATTTAATACTTTAAACTCCAAAATTAGTTCTAATTCAAGATGCATTCCTGTCCCAGAGGCAACAGGAAACAATCGCTATCCTCTTCTCACATCATAGAACAACTGGCAGCCAAATGTAGCTGAAAAGGTACTGGAATAAAGCAGCCTGGAGGGAGGGAGAGGAGGCTGGGGCACATCACAGCAATTGGAAACACAGGAAATCTGGCAATAATAATGCAAGACGAAATTCTCCCAACCCATCCCCAAACTCCAAAGAGATCTTAGATCCCACAGGAAGTGCTGGGGACTTCTAGGCAAGAGTTAGATAACAAACGCAACTAGGTACCCCCAAACGATCAGTGCGGAAGAACTCAACCTTTAAAGGCTGGAAAGTGTCTTGCTGACTGTGGAGGAAAGAGGTAGCTACCAAAAGAAAAGCCTGGGGAATTAAGTTGTCCAATGAGCCTCTCCAAACCATACCGACTTGGTAGATCACGGAGAATCACCTATCAGTGTATTCTTGTGTTCACTGTGGAAATGACTCTCTATGGTCAAAGGACACTCAGTGTTAAGAAAGTAAGGAGGAGGTGAGGTCAGTAAGGATTCATTTTTCTATCTTCCCCGCACGAGGTCATCAGTCCTGGAAATGTCACCCAGAAGGGCGCGCAAAGGAAAACCAGCAGGCGGAGAAGGGAGGGACCCTGAGAAGCCGGGAGGCAGAGAGCAGGAAGAATTTTTTTCTAGGAGCCCAAGAAGCTTCCAGGAAGCTCCCTGGCAGAGGGAAGCGGAATCTGAGGAATGCAGACTTGGAGGCCCCCTGTGGTGTCCTGAGAGGCTTCCTAGGCGTCTGAGAGGTCATTAAGGCTGGGGAGGTGATGCAGATCCAGGTGCCCTGTCAGCTTCCTGACCTCCCTGTTACTGAGAAAGTGGAACTCCCATCATCCATGATCAACTAGGTGCAGACCTGTTCCCAGCTATCTGAAAGGGTCTAATGTACACATGCCTTTAAATTTTAAATATAGCTGTGAGATTCTAAGTGCAGGGACTAACCAACTGCCATTTGCTTACTAAAACAATAATGAGTATGTTTTCAAGCTAACTCTGTGTATTTTTAACCAAATACCATTAATATCCTTGATGTGTTATTAACACTATTTTACAGATACAGAACCTAAAGTTAAAGAGTATTTGAGGACTGCAGAGATGGCTCAGTGGTAAAGCACTTGCCTGGCATGCATGAGGTCCTGGGTTGGATCCCCAGCCCTGCATGCACAAAATAATAAAGCAAAAACAACAAGCAGGTGGAAAACAAAATTGATTTTCTTTCTGTCTCTCTTAAAAAAAAAAAAAAAAAAACGGTATTTGAAACCAGACATGGTGGGGGGTATCACTGAAATCTCAGCAAGTCAGGAGATCACAAGTTCAAGGCCAGACTGAGCAACTTAGTGAGACTGTGTCTCTAAATAAATAAATAAATAAATAGAGTTGGAGATATAGCTCAGTAGTAAGCACCTCTGAGTTCAATTCCCAGTATCAAAAAAAAAAAAAATTAAAAAAAATTTTTGAATGCTTTGCCCAAGATCACCCAGCTACTAAGAAGCAAAAAGATGGAAACCAAATCTGTCATCCCCTAAAGAGCCTATACTTTAGTATATGACACGACTAGTTAACTCACCATGTAACAGATTAGGAAATACAGGCAAGTCCCCACCCAACACAGAGACCTTTCTGCGGAACACTGGCAAAACTTACTGATAATATAAAAAGCAAAGCCCACACCAAACCCTCTATAGTTTACGTAAGCATAAAACTAAGGGGAAACAAAAAAATATATATTAATTGATTTGAAGACACAAAATATAAAATTTCAATGTGCCTCTGCCTCCCACATAATGAATTGAAATATAAATGACCAACAGTAGAAGGTTAATATCCTTAATATGTAAAGAGTTCATATAGTAAATAAGATGGGGGAAAATCATTAATAATAGTTTGTAAAAGAAACACACATTTTCAATCACATATATGTTTTGATCAACTCTATTAATTATCGAAACACATTTAAAACGTCACTTTCATGCAATGTTGTATCATGTGGCAAAAACCTTCTGAAGTACAATTTAGCAAAATGTTAAAAGCCTTCTCATTGCTTATCCTAAGGCACGGCTCAAAGATTTATATACAAGAATAGTCATAGCAGAATCATTTATGTGGAGAAAATTTTGAAACCTCTGAGAACTGGTTGAAAAATTAGAGTAGTTTCACATAATGGAATGCTATACACATCACCCAAAAATCCAATTTTGGAAGAATATTTAACAACATGGGAAAATGTTCTATCATCAGTGAAATTAAGAATGTGTGTGCTGGACAGGGTGATGCAAGCCTGTAATCCCAGTGGATTGGGAGGCTGAGGCAGGAGGATCATGAGTTCAAAGGCAGCCTCAGCAACTTAGCAAGGTCTTAGGCAACTTAGTGAGACTCTCTCGCAGCAACACCATACAAACATTGTATTCTAATTTTGTAGCATATGTACTGAAAGGGGAAAAAAGAAAAATCAAGTGATTTATACTGGATTGTGTGATCACAGTTGATTTATCTTTTCTTCTTTGTGTTTCTTTTTTTTTTTCCCCACAAGAAACTAGGGACATGTTTAATTTGCCAGAAAAAAATAATTAGTTTTTGTAAGTTATCTAAAACAGAGGGGGAGTGGATAATGAAAGAGCAGAAAGCACAGAGTTAGCAATGAACAGAGTATGTATAAGGGGTATAGAAAAGGCATAGGAAATCACCAAATATTAGCCCGGATATATTTGAATGTGTTAAAACCTCAAGTATTCTAAAATATGCTTGTGACTTAACTGATTAAAGGAATTTTAAAATACTAAATACTTGATCAGAAGTACTTTTTGAATATTATTTAGCAAGCATTGAGGTGATACTCAGTGGCAGAAGGCATGTAGAACAAGCATAAGACCTTGAGTTCCAACCTCAGCACCATAACAAAGAAAAAAATAGAGATAAACAGATGTAGATAGAAAGATAGATCATAGGAAAAAACCTGAAATATTTGACAATTTATATATGTTGTCAAGTAGACATGCTATGTTGTGATTAAACCCCTTTGAAATCTGGAAGACATTATTCTCCATCTGATTATCAGAAAATTTAAAAAGTGGGGCTGGAGCAGTGGCTCGGCGATTATCGCAGTTGCCCAGCATTCGCAAGTACACGGGTTCAAACCCCAGCACCCACGTACACAACTAAGTGTCAGAGCAACGAAAGCCATGTGAAAAACGCAATAAAAATTAATTCTCTGTCTCTCCCTCTCTTTCTTTACTGTTCTTCTCTCTTAAAAAAAAGAAAAGAAAAAGAAAAAGAAAATTTCAAAAGTATTTTTCAGCTTCTTTTTTCAGCTGCTGTAATGGCCCTCTATCATTAAAAAACAAAAAACTAAACGATAAAACAACAACAACACTTCAATACTTCATTCCCAATCTAGGAAGAAGCATCTCTGTGTAATAAATTAGCTAGAAGCACGGTAGTCACACAGCACTTTCCCTCCAGAGGGAAATTCAAGTTTTATTACATCAAATTGGCCTTGAAATTGCAACTCCCGCTCACAAACGTTAGTTTTTAATAGAATAAAATGTCATCCTATGGGAATGACACATTACAAACCTGGAATGAGTGTTTGCAAAACGAGCTTTCCTTAGTCGTTGTTATTAAATGTAAATGTTCAACTGAGAACTGAGTCGTAGACTAGTTTCTGTAATTAAAATTTTAACCTGGAATGACGAATGCACTTGGAAAGCTGCGCTGCTACATCGGAGCAGCAGGAATTCCAAGGCAAACCCCGATTACATAAGTGATAACACTTATCTTCCTCCATTTGGCTTCACTGAAGTAGGGCTCAGATAAAACGCTCAAAGATTCTGATCCCAGGCTCTCCAGCCAACTTTCCCCAAAGATTTACCCTCACCCCAGGCACTTCCTCATTCCATTTGTCTCTGATGTCCCCTCTTAGTCCAAATGAGAGCTACCCAAAGACTGGAGAGAGCTGGTCTAGTTCCCGTGGCCCTGCTTAGGAAACTCGGCAAAAGCACCCGGTATTCTGTTTTGCTTGTAATGCACATTCTGTGCTCATTCCGGTAGAAGAAGGGTGTAACAAGGTGACTTTAAGAGACTGCAGCTTGATTCAAAAACCTCTCTTCTCTCACAGATTTTTTTCTCCCTCCTATGCAAAAGAAAAGCACTAAATTTAGACGGAACGCTAACTTGAGCTACTCAAAGTAGTTACCAGCCCCCACTGCTTCTTTCATTGAGAAAGTCTCCCACAAAGTTATGGCTGAGCACGACTGCACACAGTATCATATAATTCATTGTTAATATTAGGTATATGCAGCATGTTATTATAATTCATATTTAATATTAGTATACACGTGCATGTATTATAATTCATATTTAATATTAGGTATACACCCACATGTTTGTGTATGTACACACATATGTGCACAGAAATCTTTGTGTGTGGACATTTGAATGTGTGCATACGTGCACGCACACACACACACACACACACACACATGCATATTAGCTCAAGCTCTTCATCTCATAGTAAATACACAAAAATAAATAAGCAAATAACAGACCAGTGCTGGAAGGTAGGAAAGGGTCTCTCACTCCTAAGACCACTCACCTACATCAGGCATCCCTGCAGTGATGCCCGGGGCTTCCAGCGTTCATCCATCACTGATTCAGCACCTGACCAGCTGCTTCTAATACTTTCATTTGGAAACTCTCGGTTAGGACTCCAAAATACTCCGATGGAATATTTTCTTAGGTGAATCTGATTTTGCCACTATCTGATGTGTTTCCTAAAATGTGAGGCTCTCTGAACTTGAGATAGTCCTGAGGATGTCAGGACAACACTCTGCAAAATAAGAACAGTTGCTGCACAAATTGTCCCTTGCAACGAAGCACCTGGGACGTGCCCCTGCAGACGTTACGCAGCCACAAATGTCAATCGCTATTCTTGTTCTTGGTACTGTTACCGCCATGGTCAAAGCAAAGAGCAAGCACTCATTTCTCCACCATGGGATTTTGCTCCAGGAAGATAAAAGCATCAGTACAAATCTGAACTCAGATAGCAAGACTCCCTGGTGGCCCTCTGCACTCACACCCGTCATTCTTGCCATACACAGAACTCTGATAACAAGCAGATGAGCAAGAATGTCCAAGTAGAGGCAGGAAGATGGCCTGATGATTTAAAAAAAGGCCAGGAGGTAGGATGTAAGACAATTAGAAGTCAAGCAGAGGATTAAAACAGAGATAACGCAGAGAGGGAGATCGAAGTGCATCCAATGGCTCAGAAAATGGGCAAGAGAACCAAGCAGGATTATAAAATGTTTTGGCAGGAACTTGGCTTTGGAGACTAATAAACTTATGAAAAAAATTATAGTCAACGAGACAGACGCCAAACCTACATATATCTCCATGGGAAACTTCCAAAGAAATGTATGTTTGCAAATAGCAACTTCTCCCATCTGCTGCTGTGTTGCTACATTTTCCCAGGGAAGAGCTGAGGATCTATTAGCAGTCCTATGACACCGCAAAATATTTGTGTGCTTCTTGCTGATTACCTGTCACTCTGATCCCTAGGTGCCCACCAGGACAAATCCGTGCAAAAAAGTACAGCTATTTCCAAGACAGGACTTTTCTACAGAGCACCAGCCAAGCAACCCATTCAATCTCAGGGATTCCCAGAAGCAGGAAGGAGCAAGAGACACAGAAAGAGCCTGTGGATCCATCGCCTGCCAAGCTTTCCTTGATCCATCCAAAAAAACTATTTACCAAACACCATTCTCTGTGGCAGCTACTACTCCAGGAACCAGGGATGGGGCAGTGGTCCATTCTGCAAGAGGACTCAAAATCTAGACCAGGAAAGAACAAAACTCACATCGATAGGTAAATATATACTGTGTTAGGCAGCTTTGGTGTTGCTGGGACCACACATACCTGACAAAAACAGCTTAGAGGAGGAAAAATTTATTTGTGGCTCAGTTTCAGAGATCTCAGTCTATAGTGGGCCAGAACAGTTCTAGGATCAAAAACAGGCAGCACAGCACGGGGGAAGGAAGGGCCCAGCAGAGGAAAGCTGCTTCCTCTAGGTACCCAGGAAGCATGGGGTGCTGGGGAGAATGGGGCCGCAGGGGAGATGCACCCTTCCAGGACACCACCCAAGGACCTCCCTCCTGCAGCTCCACCTGCCCACAGTTACCACCCAGCCCATTCAAATTAGGATGGACTGATCAGGTCCACCCCCTTCACCTCTACACATTCCTGTGTTAACATAGGAACTTTGGGGAAACGCCTCACATCCAAACCCTGACATAGACACAGGGTCAAGAAATGACAAGAGTCGAGTCATGCCCCCCTCCATTCATAGATTGAGTGCTAGCCCTCTGGACCTCTGAACCTGGCCTTATTTGGAGACAGAGTCTTTACAGAAGTTACCAAGTTGAAGTGAGGTCGCTATGATGGGCCCCGATGGGCCAGTGTTCTCATAGAAGGGGGAAGTTTATATACAGAGACAGAAACGAATACAAAGAAGACAATAAGAAGAGACACAGAGAGAAGATCCCACCCAGAAGCCAAGGAGGCTTGGAACGGATCCTTCCCCCATGACCGTCAAGAACTATCCCCGACAACCTTGACCTTGGATTTCCAGCCTCCAGACTGGGAGCCCACAGCCACTGCCTCTTGAGACACCCAGGCTGTGTCTGTGTCTGCACCCTAGCGGTGGCGAGAAGCACTCTGAGGAGAGACTAAAGAAAGGGGTGACAAGGGACCGGACATTTGGGACATTTCAGGCACAGCTGCCAGAGGGAGCCCACACTCTTCGGATTCCAATCAGCAGGACTCAGTGACCTCCCCACTGCGCTGCTCCCCAGGGGGGCCTCTCGGTGGAAAGAACCTCAGAGAGCCAAGGCATATTTTATACGCTGACTTAGTGCACTTCATGTGCAAGGTACCCAATGGCTCTTGCTCCTTAAAAAGTCACTTCCCTTCACATTCCCCGTTTTTCCTTCTCCTCTATCACTGTCTTTATCCATTCGGAATGCTATTTAAAATGTATATATTTTTTCTTTTTTTGGTATGTGTGTGTGTGTGTGTGTGTGTGCGTGTGTGCGCGCACGTGCAGATATATATATACCATAGACTGAATAGCTTGAAAGTAATGGAAATTTATCTCTCAGTTCCGGATGATGTGAAGTTTAAGATCAGGGCTTTGGCAGATCTGGTGCCTGGTCGGAGTTTGTTTCCCGGCTCACAGCAATGATGATTTCTGCTCTGTCCTTGCATGGTAGAAGGGCACTAATCCCATATAGGAAGGCAGACCTAATTACCTCCCAAAGACCCATCTCCAAATAACATCACATCTCCAAGCGACCAAAGCAACTACCTACCACAAACTGTACTGCCTTTCCCATAAAGAGATGAGGGGACATGGATTCAGGGTTGGCTTGATCCAGCAAGAGTCGAGGTTTGCCAAACATCTATACTCTATCCTATCTCTCCCCTGCAAGCCAGGCATGGCAGGGCTCGGGCATTAATCAGACAAGCTGAGTTTAGGATCCTGGTTGTAGAACTAACCTGCCTCACCTGAGTATGAGCTGCAACTTTAGCCCAATGACACTCGTGCTAATAAATCAAGGTTGCCCAAATCCTCATTCCAGTAATCCACAAACCTCTCTCCAGGCAGCAAAGCTGACAAGATAGGTAATAAGGCAGAGGCTCTTAACATTGTGGAACCAAGTAACTCCTCAGAAAACCCGTGGACCCTCTCCCCACAAATATGATTACATACATACAACTTTTAGAGGATCATGGAACCTCCCCCCAAACTCATCAGTGGTCCTTTCTAGTTAGTGCAATCCAGGTAAATAACCTCTGCAAATGGTAAGAACCAATAAGACACAAAGACAAAGAATAAGTGAGGAAAAGGTGAAGATGAAGGAGGCTGTAACATACATCACCTAAAAGGAACTAATTTCCTTAATATGTAAAGAATTCTGATAAATCAATAAGAAAAAAAATCCAAGAGGAAAAAATGGGAACTAGACATGAAGACTGAACAGAAATGAAGTGCAAATTATTGTGCATATATGTAAAATATACTCAATTCCACTGTAAATAGGAAAAACTGTAAATAAGGTACCATGCTTAATCTGCCATATTGGAAAAGATCAAAAAGTATAAGAGCACCCTGTGTTGCAAAAATGCACAAAAACAGACACTCCTATCCCAAGTTGTTGTGAGTATAAATTGGGACAACCTCTATGGAAAATAATTTGGCAATATTTATCAATAGTTAAAACACGTTTTGGCCTAAGACTAAGAATTTACTCCTCAGATATACTGAAAACATTAACAAAATAAATGGGAATGGATATGTATTACAGAATGGCATGGTAACAACAACCAAAAAACTGTATAAAAGCTAAATATCCATTAACATGGAATGGTTAGGTCAGCATGGCACCTGCATACACTGAGAACTTCTACAGTATTGAAGAAGAATGAAGCAATTCTGTAGCAGTTATGAGGAAGAAAGTTCAAGACATTTTGCTAAGTGAAAAAAACATTCTACTGAACAGCACTTACAGCGTAAAAATATACCTGTCGGCACCCAAGCATTTACAAGTGTGCACATGAGCACGTATGCATAAGTGGCACCTCTAGAAGGATGTGTGAGAAACTAGAACCTGGGGTCACCTCTGGGGACAGGACCCAGGGACAGAGGAGCACATAGGAGAGGCAGCAACTTCTCCCTGCAAACTCTCTCAAAGACTTTGAACTCCAGACCATGTATCCGCACAATCCATCCCAAAATTTCACCAAATGCATCCTAAAAAAATAAAAATGATTTAAAAAACAGAAAGAACCCAGTAACTAGAGTTGCAAACTAGGACAGAGTGCGCACAGCAGAGGTGGAAAGAGGACATGAAAAGTGCTTCTGGCCTGAGTCATCCTGTTGTCCACCGGAAGCTCCGAATCCTTGCTCCTGTTGTCAAAACTTCCAATTCCCACAACCCCCTCAACTACTTTGCCTGACCCATTAGTGAAGGGGAAGTGTCCCTCCCTGCGAAGGCACCACTGTCTCTCAATCAAGTACACAAGGGACAAGTTAGCCAGACTCTCTGTTGCCACAAAGTTCTCCAGAGAAAACGCACAGAGCAAAATGAGCCATCAACCCCTCCGAGGACCAAGAAGCACACAGAGTCCCAAGCATTGAAACTGAAGAGACATGAGAGGCCAGCCTGTTGCCCTGCGGGCTTGGAGCGTGTGCAACACGGAATCTGCTGAAGATGTGGATCCAGGGACTCCAGCCCTGTGCCTCTCAGCAGGCAGGGCTTTCAGCTGTGACTTCTTCCCGGACAGACCCTATCCAAAGTCATGGCTCCTCCCAGGGCCCCATCCATGCAACTCAGACAAGGGCCAGCTGAGCTCCAGGGCTCACCTGGTGGCTGCACGGAGCCTGGCTCCTCCCTCCGCACAAGGCTGCTTTTCTCCCCTGTTCCCTCCCTCACAGGTACTGGCCCTGCTGTGTACCCCCTGAAAGCACATTCATCACCTCCCCAGGGTCAGGATGCCAGGAAGTCACCTGCAACACAATATGGATGTTCTAAGGTGTTGTGGATTGAACTGTGTTCCTCGATCCCAATAGAAACCTTCAAGAACCTGTGGCTATGACCTCGTTTGCAAACAGGGTCTTTGTAGATTTAATCAAGTTAAGAGGAGGCAGCATGGGGCTGGAGCAGTGGCTAAGCGGTTATGGCATTTGCCTGGCAAGCAAGAGGACGTGAGTTCAAACCCCAGCACCAGGTACACAACAAAGTGTCTGAATAATGAAACTCACATGAAAAACTAAATAAAGATTGCTTCTCTCTTTCTCTCTCTCTGTACTCTCTTTCAAAAAAAAAAAAATGAGGCAGCATGGGGTGAGGGCAAACTCTAAATCCAATGACTGAGATCCCTGTAAGTAGATGAACAGGAAATTTGGAGACAGACAAGACACGCAGGACAGAGGCCATGAGAAGACGGACAGACGGGAGCACGGCAGCTATGAACTGGGGATTCCTAGGACTTCTGACAAGCACCAGAAGCCAGGCGGGAAGATGGATGCTCCCTGAGAGGCTTGCCAAGACCTTCATTGTGGGTTTCCGGTCTCCGGGGCTGTAAGAGAGTAAATTTTGGCTGTTCAAACCACCCAGTTGGTGACGATTTATTACAGTCATTCTAGGAAACTGATAGAGAAAGTCAGGGAGTAAATCTATTCTGGGCATCTGTTATGGCTTAGATATGAGGGGTCCCCCAAAAGCTCATTGTGAGACAATGCAAGAATTATCAGAGGTGAAATGATAAGGTGGAGACTTAACCAGAGCATTCATCCTCTGGACTGGATCAACTGGGGATGGCTGTGGGCAGGTAGGGTGTGCCTGGAGGAGGCAGGGGGAGGGAGGGGATGTGCCTTTGAGGTAGGTATTTTGTCCCTGGTTGCTTCCTGAGTGCCCCAGCCGGAGTCAAGCCGCTTTCCTCCATCACACCCATCTGCCATCTGGCCTCTCCTTGGGCCCAGAGCAGCAGAGCTGACCATCTTTGGACTGAGGCCTCTGACACTCTGAGCCCAAAAACTTTTCCTCTTCTTTTTTTTTTTTTTAAAGAGAGAGGGACAGTGAGAGAGACAGAGAAAGAGAGAAACAACTTTATTGAGTTTTTCACATGGCCTTAGTTGCTCCAACACTCAGTTGTATAACTGGTGCTGGGGTTTGAACCAGGGTCCTCGTGCTTGCCAGGCAAGCACCAAAACCGCTGAGCCACCGCTCCAGCCCAAACTTTTCCTCTTCTAATTGCTCTTGTCAACTCTTTCGGTCGCAGGGACACAAAGATGACTACAATAGCATCCTCTCCTTAGTCAATACAAGTAAAAACCCCAGCAAGTTGCTCCTCACCTGCATATGGTTGCTGCCTGCATCCAATGAGAAAATTCAAGGCACATCCTACTAAACCATAAAACTCAAAGCCACTGGACTGGTGTTGATGATAAAGGAGAGGCAGGCGCTCACTCAAGTTTGCCAAGGTATCAACCTTGACTCACCCCTCCTTCCCGTTAGGACCTGACCAGCCAGCAGCATCCCCATCGGAGACTGTGAAATTCAATGCAGGTCAGCACTTGAAAGTGGCCAGCACCTGGGCTGAGCAAATGAAGTGTCTGCACCACTTAGCTGGATTAAGGCTTGTCAACTGGGTTGCAGTTAGCCAAGAGGCAAGTCCCTAGGTCGCCATGAATGATCGAGACCGGGTGTGCATTCCAAGGGAAACAGTACTCCAAGCCCAAACCACCTTCCCAGGGCACACTCAGCCTGCTCATCCCTTTGGGTGGGCACGTCTGGCCACTCCCAACCCCTTCTGGGAAGGGAACTGCTGGGATGGATGATTGCCATGCTGAGCAGGGACAATCGGCAGCATGCAGAATTCTGTAGTCTCATGGAGCTGAGTCTGAGTGATGTGTAGGGGAACCAGCACCTGCAAAGAAAATGTAAGGTTGTACTCCTCCTCGTGGGCACCGCTCTACACCGTTACGCTGACTCGAAGCACCCTTTGAAGTCCTTGAGACCTGTATCAATGAACGCTAGGCACCAAGCCCTATGTGCCAATTTCCACCATTCCCAAGTACTTCAAAAAGATGAGGCAGGGCAGGAAGTTCAAAAGAATGTGCCCGCAACTACAGCATGCGATCTGGGAAATTACAGGCGCTGCCTTGTCACACAGGACACGCTGAGCAGGTGCCTTTGCAAACGCCTCCTTCTTGCCAAGTCCCTGCTGAGCATTAATAGGAATTTCCAGTTCTCTAAGCATTTCTTGTTCCCGGAGCTATTACCCCTTAAATTTCTAGCACTTAAAAAGAAATACAGGAATTAGCACCTGTTTGTTTCAGAAATACTTGCTAAAAACAGATCTGCCAAAAGGCCACCTCTAAAATTAGTCATATTTCCTGCTCTGAAAAACGTAGTAAATTGTATTTTTAGTAACCCCTTCACTCCAGGTATCTGTCACTGACACGCTCTAAGCGTGGTTATTGGCAACTTACTAAGCGTGCAACCCTTATTTTTAGCTCTGAAAGAGCTCTAATGAAAGTAATAAACAGGCTTTTTTTTAAACTAAAGGTTAGAACAAGATATTTAAACATCTTAACCAGTCATTATGTAGCCAACATTGTCTCTTAATCTCAAAAGAAGGGAACGATCTCTCTAGCTGCCCTTACAAGACAGTTTTGCCTGCCTTCCAAATCAACTCTATACTGGAGATGTATTTATATTTTCCTCAATCAAGCTTTTCTAACTGAATTTTACCAATTTCTTAAAATATGATAATAACCTATTATGTGCCAGAGATTGTGCATTTCATAGGCGTCAGTAACCAATATTAGGGACAGGAAGCACAACCTCTCCGGGCTTTTCCAAGTCCTTACTCCATACTCCTGCTCTGCAACCTTGTTCTCTGTCTCAAAGTCATTGAGAGGGACACTTCTCAGAATCTAATTCTGGGTTCATTTTTCCCGGCCTAAACATCAACTTAGTTCAGCCCTGACTGAGAACATACCAATTAAGAATTTCACATGATCAAGTGAATATTTATTTTTAAAGCCAGATTTACAGAGACTGCATTAATTGAAAGTCAAACGAGGACAAAATTAGGTCTCAGCCTAAAGCCTTCCTTCCTTTTCAAGCAGTAAAAGGGCCATCTAGATTCAAATTACTTCCAAACAAACAACTTCAGAAGACAGACAAAATGCTGTCCTGCAGGCAGCAGTAGCGAAAGGGACTTCTTGATAAGATAGGATGGAAGTCTGAAGGTCAGGAAAAAGTGACTCTGTCATCTGGACTCACACAGTAATTCCAAGCAAACCACTGAGGATTTCACACACAGCATTCTGGAAATGTGCTTCCAACTGAAAACGCAACACACGCCACCTCCAATGCCGCCACCACTCCCCAAATGACATCAAGTCGCAATGGCCTGGACTTTGGCACACGTCGCCCAAAACAAAGTACACAGTTTAGTATGTAGCTACACAGCAGGTGAAGCCTAGGTCACCCCCTCATCTTCTATTTCTCTATCCTGTTCCATGAGCCGATTTCCCAAGATAAGCTGTCCTGAATACTCCACATGGGGTGGGTGGGGAAGGATATACCTATTTCTCACTATAGTGTCATGATTTCATTTTCCTTTCCCTATATCTGTATCCTTCAGAAAAGAAGTGAAATGAAGTGCTTTATCCAAAAAGTAGCACCCCAAGAAAGGAGGGAGAAGTGGGGGAAGGGGGTTGCCTTCCAAGTTCCCTTCATTTCAAGTTCCTGTACTGATCTGATCACTTCAATACAGCCTCCCCTGGATGAAGCCTGCTCCTTGCTCACCTTTTCAAAAGAACTTGTGAACTTGTGTAGAACTCCACTGGATAAACGACAGTTTTTTAATCCATTCATCCAGCAAGGGGCATCTGCTGGTTCCATAGTTTAGCTATTGTAAATTTGTAAATTGAGGGGCTATAAGCATTGATATAGCTGTGTCTCTGTAGTGTGCCGATTCTAACTCTTGGGAAAATACTCAGGAGTGGGCTAGCTGGGGCATAAGATAGTTCCATCCCTAGTTCAAAAGAGACTTAAGGGCCAAATGTTTTCTCTCATATGTGGAAGCTAGTATAAAACCTAAGACAGGATGCTAGTTAGCTGAGTTTAAGTACTAAACTCACCATAGTTGAAATTTCACATAAGCAGGAGGAATCATTCCTATGAAGGTGGGGGGAGAAGGGTGGGAGGCAGGAAAGGGAGGGAAAGATAAGGGGGGTTATCAATACAGCTGGGAGTACTCAACTCAGGTTAGAAGCCTAACAGGCAGGCAGAGAAATGTCAGCAATTATACATGTATGTGTTCAATTCAAACTATATTATGGTGGGACTGCATGTAGGGAATGGATGAAGAGGGGTAGATCCTGGTCTAGGACTGGCTTAACTTACTACCTCACTGTGTCAATATCCACGTATGCATTAATATGTAACAACAATTCCCTCTGATATGTAAGACTATGTTGAAAAAAATTTTTTTTTAATTTAAAAAAAAAAAAAAACTTGTGGCTGCAAATAGCCCGAGATTGCCTTTGTTTTGGTCCGCACTTAGTAAAGCAATACCCCAAACAAGAGTGGGAATAATGGGAACTCATTAACTCTGTGACCCTTTCCAAGCCGTTATGCACACAAGCACAAAAAAAAAAAAAAAATCACACATTTTAATCTCTACAATCTGCTAAACCCCACATCTATTAGTTAAGCATTAAAGGTGTTGGATTTGGGAGATAAATCCTATGAATGACACCATTGTTTCTTTAAAGCCAACAACTGAGTGTACTAAAATCCAGATTTCTCCTGATGCATGCAGTCACTGGAGCACTGGTTCTCACGCTAGAGAGAAGCAGAGCTGGAAAACCAAGTTTTTCAGCATAAACATCCCTCCCTGGCCTCTGCCTCCCCCATAAGAACCACACTCCCGTCCCAACTAGATCAAATCAATTGGTCCAGGGAAATAATTTTACAACCAATTAATGCCTTCTCTCATTGCAAAGATGAAGAGAGAGTCATCATTTAAGAAAGATAAGATGGGAGGGGAAGAAGCTGAGCACCCAGGGTGTCACCAGGTGCCTCTTTTGGAACTCATTTGGATAGTAATTCCCTGCATTCCAGGGGGGCTCCAGAACCCAAGCACTAGGAGCAGTGGCTGAGCTCAGAATATCTCCCAGGCAGTTCAGCAAGGCCAAGAGCTTTTGTTATGAAGCAAAAATGCACCGGTGAGGAGCAGAGGCACAGCCCAAGGGAAAGTGAAGAGCAGCCAGGGAAGCCTGGGGCAGGGAAGAGAAACAGGAAAGACGCAAACACTCACAACGTGAACTTACTTTGTCCGCGTGAAGACTTAACCTCTTTTTGCTACCTATAGAGAGGAAACATGCAGGACTAGACAGAACCCTACAGTTTCAAATGAAATAAACTCTACCACCCCCTTTACACAGGGAAGCAAGCTCACCTATTAGCGGAACATTTATGCGGCCTGAACAGACTGACCATCTGTAAGGCAGACAGCCCACTCCAACCAAGGAGTAAAATGTTTCTCCCTTTGGACTAGAATGAGATTCGGCGATTTGTTTTCTTTTTTCCCTTTGAAGACTACTGAAGAGGGTTCATACTGAAGACTCACTTTTTGCAAGGAAATGAAGGCAAGAGGCACTTTTCAAAACTTTCTCCTACCTCATGCACCCAAAATAAAGAGGTACCCCAATGGAAACGGCTACGGAAATAAAGGACAAGTTACAAGGGTCACGGAGCTGTACGCTCAAATGCAAGGGGCTGCAGGACAAAGTGGGAAATAGGGAGAGAAACTAAAGGTAAGGGGCATGGAGGCAAGCGGTCCTACAGCAATGCAACAAGCCCCCAGGCTGGGAGGAGGATCCACTTCAGAGGCCAGGAGGCTACTTGCCTAGTTAGGAAGCCCTGAGCTCCCCTCTTCCCTCCAAGAGCGGTTGCGGGGGGCTGCGGGGGTGGGGGATTTTGAGTCTGAGATGACATCAGCTGCCAACCTGGAGTAGCTCCAAGAGGGGCCAACTCCCTGCCTGGGGTGGCCTCGCAGCCAGGGTGACCCAGCCTCAAAGCCAAGTCACCATCGTTTGTGTTCCTTCTCACAGATCTAGTTGACACCTGAGATCTACCAGCAAGTGACCTGGCAAGGGTTCGCCTCATTTCACTTCTGACTGGGTGGGACTCTGTCCTTCCAAGTCTTGGGGTATCTGTGTGGTTCTACACCTTCGGGAAACAGGGTCTACACTGAAGCTGCTGCCCAGGGGCTAGAGGGAGGACAGGGTGTGAGTCCTTCGGGGTGACAGCGAGGGGTGCCCGTGGGATGCAAGTGTGGGAGGGGCAGATAAAGAGAAGTGCAGGTTGAGGAAGAGACCGGTGAGGTAGAAAGAGGTTATGTGAAATCCTCCTCTGTGCACCAAAAAATTCCCTAGTTGCCCAGTCCAGAGATGGAGAGGAATTATCTGTAGGGTTTTAGCCTTCCCTCCGATCGAATCCTAAGTAACCCCAAAAGAATGGCTACCAGGCACTCCTGCCCCGCCCAGGTCCTCCAGCTCCGGCCCTTGGACTCCAGGGATGTGCCTCCCTTAAGCGCAGAGCGCTCAGGGCCCCTGACCCGCTGCGCCCCGACCCCCTGCGCTGGTGTCCGCCAGGTGGCGCCTTTGGAAAAGTAGAAAGGCTATGCGAGACCACTTCGCGGGTAACTGAGTCGCCCCCCGCCCCCGCCCCAGGAAAATGACCCCAGACCACCCATCAGTAGGTGCCAGATGACCAAATGCGAGGGCCTGAGCGCGCGTTTGGCTCGACCCATCCTTTAACCAGAGAGCAAAGCGAGCGGGAGTGCGAGGCGCCCGGCCCGGGACGACGCTTTGCTACTCCCAGCGCAAGGCTCCCTGCAGGGTCCGGCTGTCCGCCCCCTCCCGGAGACCTAACTCGCGGGCCCCAGGCCGGCGTCCTGGCGCTCACCTTCTCTCCGGTCAGCACGTGCAGCCCCTCGCGCACCTTGGCGAAGGAGCCCTCGCCCAGCTTCCTGCTGCCGATGAGGTAGTTGCCCACGCGCTTGTGGTGCTGGAAGTCGCGGAGCCGCTCCCGGGGCACGCCGCTCACCCAGGCCGGCAGGAAACTTCCCTCGCAGGCCGCCGCCGGCCTGGCCGCCTCCTCCGCGCCGCCGCCGCCACCGGGCGCCGCCGGCTCGCCTAGGAGCCCGTCCCCCGCCGCCGCCGGCATAGCGCTCGCCTGCGGCCCGCGCTGCTCCGACTAGGCTCCCGCGATTGCAGCTCCTCCTTCTCGGCGCCCAAGATGCCCGGGCTCCTCCCGCCGCCACCCCAGCCCTGGCCCCGCCCGGCCCGGATCTCCGCGCCCCGTGCCCAGGGCTGCCGCGCTCACGCCCCCAGCGCTACCGAGCGCAGCGCGCAGACAATAGCGGCCGCCCAGGCGACGGGGTGATCCGGGACCCGCCCCCAAGAAGTTCTTCCTCTGAGGGTCTCCCGAGCGCCTCTCAGTACCCTGCGATCCCGCCCCCGAGTCGGTCCAGGGGGGTTGATGACAGTAGCCCAGATCTGGTGAGAAGGGAGCTGCGCGCCCAGGGAGAGGTGCAGTCGGTGGCCGGGTCCCGGAGTCCGGGCGCCGCCTCCGCCTCCGCCCTCGCCGCAGCTGTCTGGCCCGCACAGCCCAGGGTCCGGCTGGTTCGCCCCTAGCCGTGCGCCCCGCAGCGGCTCCCGCCCGAGAGGAACTCGCGGCGGGCTGCAAGCGCCCTCTGGAAGGCAGCAGAAGAAAGCCCCATTCAGTTTGAATCTGCAGAAATTTAATCCGGTCGCGGGCGGCGGGAACAGATGCGAGCTCCACTCCGCAGCCTGTGCACTTTCAAATCCCTCGTAGCCCCTCCTTCCCCGCGCGCAACAGACAAACTCGCCCCTCGCTGGAGAGGGGAGGGGAGCGGCGGAGTGGGCGGCGGAGCCACCTGAGCGTCAGACTGGGGGACCCTGCGCGGCCTCGGAGACGCGCGCTCCCGGACCGCCCAAGTCGGGCTGCCTCGGTCTGCGCGGCTCGCCCAGATTCTGGGCTTGGGTTTTCTGGACCTTTCGGCGGTGAAATACCCCCACCAGCCGCACCCACCCGGGGCGTGGGGAAGGGAGGGAGAAGCTCTCGAACCCTGTGAACTGTGGATTGGGTTGAGTGTCCAGCCCAGAGTGTGGCACACGGTAGGATCCCCTGGACCCTGGATGGATGACTAGATGGATGGGTCCAAGGGAGGATGGGGAGGTGGCAGGGTGGATGCCCCTGCTCCGCAGATCCCATTGCAGTATTGGAGCAGCCGTCAGCGTGCTAGTAGCCGCTGCAGCGCAGGAATCAGGGCGTTTGCGGCCGCTGTGTGTTCTTTTACACCTTCCTTGCCTCCCTTTGAGTTCAGTGTGAGCTGAAGGAGCGCCCGGCCCGCCACGCCTCGATGCTTTTGTTCTGTGAGCGCTGTGGCTGTGTTCTTCTCGCATAAACAATTGCAGCTGCTCTGACGACACTGACCCTCTTCGGGATCCCTAACGTCCTCCTGAACAGAAAAAAAAAGGGGGGGATTCCTCTAAGGGGAGAAGCTGGAGAGTAGGTAGAAGGAAAGCATTTGCAACCTGCTGAGGTGCCCCGTGTTTAACGCAAACTTAACCTCTGATCATACAGCAGAGCTGAAAGGGAGGATTCGGTCCTCACAAAGTTCCTTTCATTGTTTACTCCTCGGTAAACAAGTATGACATCCATCCACCTCGGTGCAGCGTACAGCTGTCATTAATCCATTCTTGGGGGCTCCCTGACATCTAAAAAAGAACCCAGAGAAACCCAATTACTATTTTAAATAGATATAATTTCGAATATTCTGGTTTGAACCACTCATGCCACAAGTCACCAGCCTTGTTATTATGACGGAGCATTTTGTGTTTTCTGTTGGTTCCCTTTTCCCATATTAAAGATACACTATTTTTTTTCTTGCTGTGCTGAAGGGACTTCTTTATCTCCACTCTACCCCTACAATTTCTGCAGGGCTCCAATCGCTTTCATGTCTCTAATTCAGGAATCATATTGTAAGAGGACAGTAACATGAGAGAGAGATTGTGACCAGCCAGCACCAGCAGAGTAGATGTTCAACAAATGTTTAATGAATGAGAACTGTGGGGGTCACTTTGGGGTCAAAACTATTCTGAATCTTCCATCAGAAAAGGTTTTGGACTTGCTCCAATGTCGTTTTAAATTTTAAAGAGTTCTATTTTAATTTTAGGACATAAACTCTTTATAAAGATGTAGAGATTTATTTATTACAGTTTAAGGCAAATTTCAGAGACTGCTCATCAAAGCATCTTTAAAAATAAAACAAATCCCTGCACACCAAAGGTGGAAGACATTTACAAGGAAACAGAGATTTTCTTTCCTAAAATGTTTTAATTATCCTTTCAAGGTAGAGGTCAGGAAAGGGGTGAAAAGGAAAGAATTCCAGGCCATTAAATCTTTCTCAAGCCTGCTGCCTGGATTTGATTAAAAGGTCACTGCTAATTCCATCAGCTGGGATGGATGCCAAAGAGAAGTCCAAATCCCACCCCACCAGGTCTTAGTAACTGCTTTTTGAACTACTGGTCCTGATATCTGAAATGGGCATGTTTAATAAGGAATGACTCCAGAAACTCCTTTCTGTAATACAAATTAGTACACAGATCATTGTATTGCCCTAATATTAGATATGCAGGAAGTATCTGATGGAATAGCAATATACCAGCATTGAAGATTCTCTGCGAACTAGCCCAAACTCAATTCTAGCTTTATGCACCAGCCGGTTCCTCTGGGCATTGCAGTCCAGCTGTCTCCATGCAGATTAGAACTTCCCTACCTCACACCTTCACCTATGCTCTACTCCTCTCCAATCTGCTGTCTCTGACCCGTTGTCACCTGGCACAGGTATTCCCTGTCCCTTGAAGTCCTCTCCGAATGATAAGCTGCAAGAAGCTAATCGCCCCTTTTTCCTCTCTTACTCCATAGTGCTCATTTTACCTCCTTTTGGTCTCTCCTATATCACTTATTATGAATGTCTTTCTTTTAGATTCAGAGTGGGCAGGGGCTGTGACTGAATGTATTTTTATTTGCCCTACAATACCTAATACAATGCCTGAGACATGATAATTGCTCCATAAATATTTGTTGAATAAATGAAAATAATCATGCACTAATTATCAAGTGAAGTTTTCTTGATCCTGGAAGCAAGACCCCATATATCCTAAGACTCTCAGAGCGGTTTTTAGTTACATTGTTGGTTGTCTTTGGGGACCAACAAATATAATCATTTGTCAAAGAAGGACCATTCTCTAACTTGGAGGAGTTAGCCTCGCAGAGCTGTCTCGGTTGACTGCGACCAGCTGCTTCCGTCTTCCTTGTCTCCTGCCCATCTCCTTCCACATGGCTGAGGGGCTGTCTGTGAGCTCACACAGAACAGCAGCTCGAAGACCCAGCTGGAAGCAGTCAGAGACAATTAGAAGTAATCAGGCTGGCATGGCCAGGAAATGAGAGTTGGCTAGAAGGGGTTAGGCTGGCAGAAGCTGCCTGGTAACTGGATAAGGAATAGACAGAATCCAAAGACAGCAGGCACAAGAAAACTGCTTGGGTGACATCCTGCTCAAGGATGTTCCTTGTCCTAAACAAAGCATGTCTGGACTTGCATGTGTGTCGGCAGAGCTCGTGCCCACCATGATTCCTGACACGAGACCCAGGGGTGGGCTGTGTGTAACACTAAGGCTGAGGGAGGAAGAACTCCTTGGTCATAAAGTCGGGTGCATGCAGGCAGCTTGTCATGTTGGGGAACAGGCTGTCACCAGCATCCTGTAACTGAGTACTTCTCAGAAATGAATCATGTCCACGCACCTCTGGGTGCCTCCGTTTCATGAATCTGTAAAACTGAAATACTAGAGGATTGTGAGGATTGAGTGAGATTATGCTCCTAATGCGTTGAACTCAGCACCTGGCAGTAACAAACTCATGTCAATTTTAGCTCTCTCCTTCCATCAATACAACTTTCATCATCACAACACAGAAAGAAGTCACCCAGAAGACCTTGTCACTGGTGAATCACAACGCATGATCTTCAGGGTGGGACTTTTCCTTGAATCCAGAGTCCTGCAGCCAAGTCTCTCTGTGGGATGCCTGGTGGGATCTGGGACTTCACCTAGAAACACACACACACACATACACACACACACACACACACACACACACACCCCTTCCTGCTCCTGTCCTAGTGCTTTGCCCAAATTCACCAAAAATCTAGCAGTCATCTTTTGCTCCCTCATCCATCACAAAATCCATTACAAAATCTCATGACTCTTACTCGTCACCCTATTCAAGCCACCATCCTTTCTCACCCCCTAACCAGTATCCCTTGCTTCCACATCAAGCCAAAACCATCTCTTAAAAATGAGAATCAGAGCGGCGCATAGTGGCACACACCTATAATCCCAGCAGCATGGAGGGAGATGCAGGAGAGTTAGAAGTTCAAAGCCAGCCTCAGCAAGCTAGCAAGGCCCTATGCAACTTAGCAAGACCCTATCTCAAATTTTAAAAATTAAGAAACAAAAAGCAGGGGACTGGAGCAGTGGCTCGGCGGTTACAGTGCTTGCCTGGCATGCACGAGTATATGGGTTTAAACCCCATTACCACGTACACAACAAAGTGTTGGAGCAACGAAAATCACATGAAAAACTAAATAAAAATTGCTTCTTTTCTTTCTCTCTGTCTCTCTCCCTGTCCTTCTTTCTTAAAAATAAAAAATAAACCAGGCCTGGAGCAGTGGCTCAGCTGTTAAGGCTCTTGCCTGGCATACTTGAGTATGCAGGTTCAAACCCCACCCAGTACCATGTACACAAGGAAGTTTCCAAGCAATGAAAGTCACATGAGAAACTAAATAAAAAATTGATTGTCTTTCTCTCTCTCTCTCTCTCTCTCTCTCTCACTGTCCCTCTCTCTTAAAAAAAAAAAGCAAAAAAAACCAGGAGGCTGGAATGGTAGCTCAGTAATTATGGTGCTTGCCTGGTGAGTATGTAGGTTCAAACCCCAGCACCACAAGCACAACTTAATGTTGGAGAAACAAAGGCAGGACGAAAAACTAAAATTGATTCTCTCTCTCTCGCTCATTAAAAAATATAAAAAGAAACAAAAAACCGGCTAGGGATATGAGGAAGTAGTAAAACACCTCTAGGGTCAATCCCTGATACCCCCCAAAAAAAAAAAAATGCAAGTCCTATCACATTATCCATCTGCCCACTACACTATTCAATGGATACCCCGATTGTCTTATCCTGATGTGGCCCCTGTGTATGTACATACAGGAGATTCATTATAGGAGTTGACCCACCAAGATGAAGGTCCCAGATGAGGGCGGTCTTCTCATGGCAGAGACAGACAGAGAGGCACTCCCTGGTCTCTTCTCCTACTCACAGGCTACTAATCCCTTCATGAGTCCTGAGGGTCCTGTGCTTATGACCTCAACTAAACCCAGTTACCTCCCAAAGGTCTCACCTCCAGAAGCCATCGCATTGCACACTGAGGCCTGAACGTATGATCTGGAGTTCACGGACACGAATGTTGAGTCCATAAACTCTCTGCCAACAGCATGGTTCTCGACAACACAGTTCTACACCTTCTGAAATTCCTCTCTGCCTTCAAGGCCCTGCTCTCTCCATCAGAAATCGGGAAACTGTCCCAGGCTTCCTGCCACGCTCATCCCACACCCTGCTCAATTTTCCTTCTTTGCTGTTCAGTCCTGCCACTACCCATGCCAGCTGTCTATGCTGGGACTCTCTAGGATTCACGCTGCGTGAAGGCAAGGACTTTATATCCCAGCACCTGTGCATGTGTGGCGCAGTGTAGTGGCTCAGCAACAGGAAAAAGGCCTTTCCCTTCTGTCACGTGGGAGAGGAGGGGGCTGCTGGGACATTGTGGCATCTGATTGTGACGGGGTGTGGATGGTGGTGGAAGCCCAGAGCGACACAGCTGATGTTCCAGAAGGAAAAGGCACACTTTTCACACAAGATACCCAGATGCCTGCCCCCAGGAAAGTGGGGCTATGACCATGGAGGTGCTCCCCTTGGTCCTTAAGAGCTGAATGAAATGACTGTTTCAGGAAGAAAAGTGACCCCGTATTCTGCTATAGGGAAGCCTAGGGCTTTAAGAATCCACATCTTTTCTTTTTCTTTCTTTCTTTCTTTTTTTTTTTTTTTTTTTTTTTTTTTTTTTTTTTTTTTTTTTTTTTTTTTTTTTTTTTTTTTTTTTTTTTTTTTTTTTTTTTTTTTTGTCTTATGTATTGGAGGGAACCATTGTTACATCATCATGTTTCCATGGATATTGACAAAGTGCATTAAAGCCAATCCTAGTCCAGGGTCTCCCCGCTTTGTCCACTCCCCGCTCCCAAGTCTCCTCTGCTTTACCCCCATGTTATAGATAGAAATAAGCACATACATGCATATTAATTTTGAAATTTCTGAGTTTCTCTGCCTGCCTGTGTATAGTTGGGCTTCTCATGGGAGTCGAGGGTTCCCAGCTGCATTGATCATCTCCCTAATCCCTCCCTCCCCTCCCTTCTCCCCCCAACTTCATAGTTATGGTTCCCCCTGCTTATGGGAAATTTCACCTATATTGAGATTGTTATTTAAGCTTAGCTAACTTTCATCCTATCTTAGGTTTTACTCTAGCTTCCACATTTGAGAGAAAACATTCAGCCCTTAAGTCTCTGAGTTTAGGATATTTCATTCAGTATAATTTTTTCCATCTCCATCCATTTGACTGCATATCGTTCTAATAGCAGTGTAGAATATAGGTAGATACATAGATAGATGATAGATAGATAATAGGTAGGTAGATAGATAGTAGATAGATGATAGATAATAGATGATAGATAGATAGATGACAGATAGATAATAGATAGATAGATGATAGATAGATAGATAGATAGATAGATAGATAGATATCACAGTTTTTTTAGTCCACTAGTCCAGCAAAGGACTCCACATCTTGATGTTTGGTCCCCAGTTCTAAATCCCTGATAGAGGCCATTGAATAGAATGTAGAACCTTCTGCAGGGAAGACACCGTCATACATTCTCCTCCTGCCCGCATTTCTCAACGTCTTTCTTCCCTATGGCTCTCAGAGGCCCTAGGATCTGCACCCCACCTGCTTATCTCGCTCCATCATATTGCTCCCCTCCCTCCCTCCCTCACTACCCCAGCCGTGCCAGACTGCATGCAGCCACCAGGCTACCCCAGTGGGCCCTTCACATTTTCTGATCCTTGGAATATCTTTCCCCAAAAAACTTGGCTCTCTCACCAACTTCCGGTCTCTACTCAAATGTCACCTTCTCTGTGTGCCTTTTCCCTGACCTTTTCTCTAGGAGGCAAATATCCCCAGATTTCTCCCCGCCCCTGCACCCCACCTTCCTGTTTTCTTTTCCGGCTTTGTTTTTCTTCTCAGTACTTATTACCATCTCACAAATCATATAGTTTCTTTGTTTATTTTGCTTATTGTTTGTCTTCTTTTCCAGAATGTCATCTCCATGAGGGCTGGGATTTTGGTTAAGAGCACTGTGCATGGTGCCTGGCCCCTGGGAGGAACTCAATACAAATTTGTGATGGTTGCATGAATTTGTAATTCACCATGATGAATGAGAAGGCAGAAGAAAGACACAACAAAGCTGGGTCCTGCTGGAGAAGGATGTATCCTAAGGGTAGACTGGAAAAAAATCAATATTCAAGCCACAAGGATAACCTCCATCACAAGCCCCACATTTGTATTAAGGTGGGAAGGGGAAAGCTTAGTGTTAGCGCTAAGTTTATTGACAGTGGCTGGCTGGGTGCTGTCCATTTCCGACTGCAGGCTGGAGAGCACCTGCAGTAGCCAGGGTCTCAGTGGGACCTAGAGAGTCAGCGCATCCAATGGACAACTTTACCATGTGGCCCGCAGACAGACAGCAGTGAGGGGAAGAGCACTTTGGCCCTGAGTCCACTCAGCCGTTCTCTGAAGGCACCCAGGCTGATCTGATCGCAGCTGCCTGCCTGGATTGACGCATATGGACAAGAGGCAGACGCCCCCTGCTGGTCGACTCCCTCCACAGCACAAAGAGGCAGCTCAAGGAAGCGCAGAGAAGTCTATGGGGCCAGACCAGAACCTTGCTCACCAGGCTCCCCTGCCCCGGTGCTCATAATCTCTGAGCATCAGCTCCCTTCATCTGGAAAGGGAAGCCCTTCTTTTTTTTTTTAAAGAGAAACAATTCTTATTTAGGTTTTTATGTGGCCTTCATTATTCCGAGACATCATTGTGTGAGTATGTGGTGCTGGGGTTTGAACTCACATACTCACGCATGCTGGGCAAGCCCTGTAACCGCTGAGCCACTGCTCCAGCCCAGAAAAGCACTTCTGTGTGTGTTCAAAGTCCCAGGGCAGTTGCCAAGATGAAATGAGGCAAATCTGTGCAAATACACTACAAAAATAGAAGCGATCTCACTGATTGTTCTTAGTACACTAGTCTTACATCAGAGTGGAAAGTGTCTAGGATGTAAATCAGAATATGATACATTTAAAATAAAACAAAGAGTGGATGGTTGAAAAGACGGCTGTTCAGCGTCTATTTGGTAGGGTCTCTCTGGTGAGCATTAGCGTGGGATACAAACACCCCCACGCTAGGTACCCGCAGCTCAAGCCCATGCACGTGCTCGCCTCTGCCCAGCCCTGTATACCTGACTTTCCAGATTTTCTCCTTTCCGGCCCACTTGACAAGCCATTCATTGCTGTCATTCAGAGTGACTGTGTGTGGGAAAATAGAAGATGACCAATGGATAGATCATAGAAACATAAAAGATGGAGGACTGATAAATAGATGATAGGTGATCGATAAAGATGGTTATAGACATAATAGGTGATATATAGACACAAAAGAAAAGATGATAGATAAAAATGGTAGATACAATAGAAAAATTGTAGAAAGATGACAAATAAAATAGATAGATGAGGATATAAAATAGGAAGTTAGATGATACATAGATAGATAGATAGATAGATGATAGATAGATAGAAAGAAAAGTAGATGAACAGATGATAAAGCAGAAGAAGAGCAAAGGAAGGAAAGAAGAGAAGGAGGGGACCGGGAGGGAGGAAGGAGATGTTCTGTACCTCCACCAGGAAAAGGACCCAGTATACACTGAAGCACATCCACTAGGCTTCCCCCAATGCTGTCCTTAAGGACCATGGCAGAGAAGCAGTGGTGCAGTCACCGTGTGGGGGTCTTACCCACATACACCATTGTAGATCCAAGACCCTCTTCTGCCTCATCAGTGGGTCATCAGTGACCGTTCCCAGATGCAGCCACAGAGTGAGCTGAGGGCCAGTCCCTGGTACAGCAGTGGCAGGAACTGAGAGTCTGGGCTGGCTTTACCCTGGGGGCTTGCTTCTTTGCTTGGATGCTGCTGAGCACACCCTGCCTTATAACCTGATGGATCTGACAGGATGCAGCCTGTGCTGAGCAGCTCTGGAGAAACAGTCACTTGGTGTCCCACTTCCACATGCTTCCTCTCTACCAGGGGCCAGAGACAGAATGCCAAAGCTCTTCCCTGAAGGGTGGAAGATTTTGCATTTCAGATGGCGTGGCCTTGCTCCAGAACCCTGGCAATCTGCTTGGTCATTCTCCTGGTGACACTCACTGTAAACCACATCTGGCAGCTTTTTTCTGCCACCAATTTCACTAGCAATGTAAGGTCTGCTAAATAATTTGACCCAAGCAGCAGGGCTGCTTGCATGATAGCCTGGATCCTCAACAGACCTCTCTTCTACACCTTACAAATGGCGGCCTTCCTTGTATCCCAGTCTACTGGTCTAAAGAATATTCCCAAATATGAAACATGTGCCCCCGGAAACCAGTACTTGTAGCAGGTATCAAAAAGATCCATTCCAATTGTGCATTTGGAAACTGTAGGAAAATAGTCCTCCAGTCCGAAGATAGCATGGCCTTGACCTGGGCCAAAACTCCTTTGGTTTTCTTGCCCCTATGTACTCCCACTCCACCAGGGGGCTCATAATGAGGCTCCAAGTCTCTGGATATGGATTCAGACCTAAACAGTCATTGAAGTGTTTGGGTAGTTCTCTGTATTTATCAATGTATCACAAATTACCCTAAAACATGGTAGCTTCAAATAACAATAAACATTCATTACCTTCACAGAGTTTCTATGGGTCAGGAACTGGGGAATGACTTTCCTGGGTTGTTCTGGCTCAGGCCCTTTCATGAGGCTGCTGTCACGATGTGGGCTGGAGCTCTAGTCCGCTAAAGGCTTAGCCGAGGCTGGATGATCCACTTCCAAGGTGCACAACTGTGAACTTCGTGATGGCTGCGGCCAAGAGGCCTAGACGTTGAACCTCTGCAGTGGCTGGTGTGAGTGTCCTGATAGTAGGCAATTGGCCTCTCCCAGACGCAATTATCTTTAAGAAGGGGCAAGGGAGAAGCCATCATGTGCTATGGCTTAGTATTAGAAGTCCTACCCCACCTCTTCTACTAAGTCCTATTGGTGACACCGCTGAGCTAATTTAGCATGGAAGAAGACCTCACACTCATGCATATGTGGGTATGGGGTTGGGGAGGTTAGAACCTCAGTGCTCCATCTTGAAGGTCAGCTACCACACACATTTCTCTTTCGTGTGGTCATTCAAGTGAGTGGCCACGGGTCCCTCTGAGGACAGAATGGATGAGTCATTACTGTCCCTACCTGCTATAATATGATAAAGTCCTTCTACAAAAGACCTGGCCGTTCCTTTAGCCAGTGGTTTACAGGCTTGAAAAAATGGCTTAAGATTGGGAATTGAGCAAAGAATCGTGATTTGATGATTGGGCAGTAGCCTTCAGTCTCCTCATCACCCATCCTTGACTTCCTCTAGTTGTATAAATGAAATAATATCCTTGTTCCTTACATCTGTCTCGCCCCTGACATTGCATTCTTTACTTCATAGTGCCCTGTGGGCAGCCCTCTGTGGCTGCCACTTCACCTTGACTTTCTCCACAATTATTGACCTTCTTGGCTTCTTGTGGCTAAGCATGGCCACCTGCCTCTGTCAGTTCACGATCCCATCAAATTCACTGATACCAATGAGGCCAGTTCTCCAATCGCATCTCCTTCTGCAGCCCTGAGACTGCCACCACTGAGCTTCTCTTTGTGCCAGTGTCCCTCTCACCAGCACATTCCTTAGTGCTTCGAAAATGGAAGGTACCTTTGGCCTTCTTGTGGAATATAACCTGTTGCTGTTATACTTTGAATGTTCATATCCCCTCTGAAATTCATGTTGAAATTTAATCCCCAATGCAGTAGTAGTAAGAGGTGTAACCTTTGGGAAGTGATTATTCTGTGCCCTCATGGAAGGAATGAGAGCCCTTAGGAGAGAGCTGGAGGAACTGGTCCTTAACAGGGAGCTGGAGCTTGCAGAAATGATGGGAAATAGTTATGGGAGGAAACGTAGCAGGCAGATGAGCCCACAACCGTGAAAATCAATGAATCCTCCAAGGAAACATGAACATGAAAAGTAAAATATATGTGGAAACCAAATGCTCTGTTTAGAACAAAAAAGCATGCTATTCAAAGTACAATCCAATCTCAAAAGAGGATCAGTAAGGGTATCCGCATTTAAACTCAAACCAACAGAAATCAAGAAGCATCTGAGAAAATTCAGAGTCCAGACTCGTATCAAAAATGTAATAAAATATTTTAATGAGAGCTATCTTAATTAAAGTCAAAATTGTAACTTTGGTGATTCAGTGTTTGGTACAAAAGAAAACAGGTGTGCGATCCAGCTTCAACAACTGACCGATGGTATGTATTTGCCTCCCAGAGAATCTGAAGATGGCCAGGCACCAAGGTGAAAGAAACTCCATGGAAATATGCTCAGAAGAACCAATTTAATCCTCCAGAAGAAAGCAATGTGGGAAGGAGATGCTATTTGTGAACTGAGTTAGTGGGCTATTTCCATTTCAATTTACTTTTGCTATTTGTGTGCCTCTGGACTCTCAGAAATTTTAAGTAAGAATTCAAATATCTGAATAATATTTTTCACAATGTCTATGGACTCTAATTAGAATCATGCAATACCGATGTGGACCTGAGCCCTTGTGTGGAAACTATGAAAACATCTGGAATTCCTCACAGCTGAGGGAGACACTGAGATCCAGTGTCCCATGGCACCATGACTTATGAATATGGCCTTTCAACAGGAGTCAGATTCTTTCCCAAGGGACTCTGGGACCCACAAAAAAAAAAAGAGAGGAAGTAGTATAGACACTTCTAAGTGCCCACTGTTGTCCTTCAGAACCCAGATGTTCTTACACACCCTGTTGACTCCACCCAGGCAGGATGTCATGTTCAAAGTGCATAATCCCTCTTATGGTTTGGGTGACAGGTGATTCTTATGGGAGCTCAGGAGACCAGAATGACATTAGGACTGTGTGCAACAAGGACAGGGCTCAAGAGGTTTCTGAGGAGAAGGAGGACTCTATTCCAAATTGGACTAGAGGCCATTCATGTTATGTTCTGACTATGAAGGTGTCCACATTTTGCCCATGTTGGGAGACTTTCTCTGAGCCTGTTTTAAAGGCAATGGACTTATTAATCTGGCAGAAGAAATTTCCAGGCATTGTAGTATTCTGGTGGTGG